>WBZZ01002329.1:35000-50000 GCA_019918135.1 Paulinella micropora | reverse complement strand
CCCGGTGAGAGAGAGAGAGAGACAGGGGGGGGGGGGGCAGAGAGTGAGAGAGAGGCGCTGGCACGGCTGCCCCGGTGAGAGAGAGACAGGGGTGGGGTAGGGGGGGGGGGTGGGGGGCAGAGAGAGAGAGGCGCTGGCACGGCTGCCCCGGTGAGAGAAAGACAGTGGGGGGGGGGGGGGGGGGGGGAGGGGGGGAGACAGAGAGAGGCGCTGGCACGGCTGCCCCGGTGCTGTTGACACCGCCAGAACAAGAATGAGCAGGAGAGAGAGAGAGAGAGAGGTGGGGGGGGGGGGGGGAGGGAGGGAGAGAGAGAGATAGATAGATAGATAGATAGATAGATAGATAGATATATACAGAGAGAGAGATAGATAGATAGAGAGAGAGAGAGAGAGAGAGAGAGAGAGAGAGAGCCACAACTCCTTCTACAGTCTGCCTGTCCGCTGTGCTGTGGTGTGCCGCTTCGTCTGTCGCTTTGGTCAAACATGTCTCCTCCATGGCCGCAATGTCCCTGTCGCTATGAAGCTGTTTGTTGTGAGCACTCTCTGCAGTCTGCTTGTGCCCCCCTGCAGTCATGCACGCGTTCTCTCTCTCTCTCTCTCTCTCTCTCTCTCTCTCTCTCTCTCTCTCTCTCTCTCTCTCGCTGTGCTGGGCAGTGGTCGAGTTCTTCTTTCACCTGTGCTTCGGCCTAGGGTACACCTCCTTCTTGTAAAGCAACTGACAGTCGGGTTGTTGGGGTAGTGTAGAATGACCCCTACCTAAGCTGATGTTCATTTCTGCTCTGGCCTCGAGGACAGGGAAATCTACATATATCTACCTTGTCTTTACTTACGCGTACACCTAGAGATGATCAGGTAGCCATGCATCAGCAAATACACATGCATACATGCGTGAGTGATCTTAACTTTGGAGATTTTCCCGCATGTTGTGACTTTTTCTTTGAGGTGGCCACTGTCGGCCAAGAAAGGGGGGGGGTGGGGGGCGTGTTGTTTTAACACATTTACACACGTATGCATGTGTGTACGTATGTGCTATGTGTGTATGCTGGCGTGGCGGTGTAGGTTTTGTCTCGCGCTGGTCTTGACCGGGCCGACCCGAATAGACAGCGACTTGTCACTGGTGCTTGCTTACTTACTTACTTACTTACTTACTTACTTACTTACTCACTTACTCATGTACTTGCTCATGTACTTACTGACTTACGTACTTACTCACTTACTTTGACCGGATGGACCCGATCAGACAGCGAACCATCACTGGTGATTGCTCACTTACTTACTTGGTTATTACTTACCTACCTATCCATATCTATCTATCTATCTATCTATCTATCTATCTATCTATCTACCTCCCTACCCCCCCCCCTACCCCCTCCTTCCTCTCCATCTCTTCCTCTCCCTCCCCCCCCCCCCCCCCCCCCCACACACACACTCTCTCTCTCTCTCTCTCTTTCGCTCGCTCGCTCGCTTGTTCTGCAGGGTCAGTTGCTCTTGTCGGCTGTGTTGAGCGTGCCTTGGGCGCTTTTGCCACCTACCTACCTACCTACCTACCTACCTACCTACCTACCTACCTACCTACTATCTATGTATCTCTCTCAGGGTCGTTTGCTCTTGTCGACTGTGTTGGGCGTGCCGTTGGCGTTTTTGCCCTTTGAATACTTACCTATCTCTCTCTCTCTCTCTCTCTCTCTCTCTCTCTCTTTCTCTCTCTCTCTCTCTCTCTCGCTGCAGGGTCGTTTGCTCTTGGCGTCTGTGTTGGGTGTGCCGTTGGCGCTCTTGCCGTTCGTCGCGCTCTCCGCGCTCAGCACAACCAACAACAGCACTGACATGCCACAACTCGGTGTGAGAGAAGAGAGAGAGAGATATAGAGAGATAGAGAGAGAGAGAGAGAGAGAGAGAGAGAGAGGGAGAGACAGACAGACACACACACACGCGAACACACATGCACGCATTCTCCACGCTCAGCACAACAAGCACCGCTTGCCTGCCTGCCTGTTCACATTATTGCTTGCTTTCTTGCTTGCTTTCTTGCTTGCTTTCTTGCTTGCTTTCTTGCTTGCTTTCTTGCTTGCTTTCTTGCTTGCTTTCTTGCTTGCTTTTTTACCTGCTTGCTTGCTTTCTTTCTTGCTTGCTTTCCTTCCACAGTTTGCTTTTTTACCTGCTTGCTTGCTTTCTTTCTTGCTTGCTTTCCTTCCACACCCACGTTTGCCGTGTGGCAGAGCCGCCGCTGCTGCTACCGCTGGTGCTGGCCCTGTGTCTATGCTATGTGGTATGTAGTGTGTGGTATGTGGTATGTGGTATGTGTCATGTGCTGTGTGGCAGAGCCTTTGCTGCTGCTGCCGCTGGTGCTGGCGCTGTGTCTCGTGCCGGTGCTGCTCTGCGGACCACACCCCGCCAGCGTGTCCAGGCAACAGAGAGAGAGAGAGAGAGAGAGAGAGAGATATAGGTATGTAGGTAGGTAGGAAGGTAGGTAGGTAGGTAGATAGGTAGTATGTAGGTAGGTAGGTAGATAGATAGATAGATAGATAGATAGATAGATAGATAGATAGATAGATATATAGATAGATAGATAGATAAATAGATAGATAGATAGATAGATAGATAGATAGATAGATAGATAGATAGATAGATAGATGGATGGATAGATTGATAGGTACGTAGGCAGGTAGGTACGTACGTACGTAGGTAGGTAGGTAGAAAGGTAGGTAGGTAGGTAGATAATGTTTAATCTATGGGCGTGGCTTAGCTTGAAAAGCCATGGCCTCCTATACTACCCCCGGACAAGAACTTTCAGCACCGGCCAAGCTGCACACCAACCACTGTCTCGCTGTGGTTGGTGTCTGTGCCCAGTTCAAGCCGAAAGGTAGCCGAGCCCTTTTGAACTATACGGGACAACACTAGAACACTCCCCAGGAGCGTGTGCCCTAAGGAGATGATGCCATGAGCAAGTCGAGGTTTCAGGAGTTCACGCTCGTTGTGAGTTACCTTCTACAACCCCGACTTCATCAACCCTTTGCATCACGCCCCGACTTCATCAGCCATGGTCAGGAGTTGGTTGCCTGTTTAGCCCTTGCGCTGCGCGCGATTAACGGCGGACACAAAATCGTCATTGTAGGAGATAGTTAGATCTGAACCCTAGGCTGAGTTGCCAGTGGCAGAGACCGTCTCCAGGGGTAGGTAGGTAGATAGATAGATAGATAGATAGATAGATAGATAGATAGATAGACAGATAGATAGATAGATCCATCCATCCATCCCAACCAACCACCCACCCACCCACCATCCATCTATCTATCTATCTATCTATCTATCTATCTATCTATCTATCTATCTATCTATCTAAACACTTGGACTAACGGCTTCCTTTTCTTTCTCTTCTTCCTTATCCTCCCACTCTCCATTCCTAGATTGCCTTTTTCTTGAACGTCCTTCCTCCTCTTCTTTTTCCAGAACACAGTCTACCCGTGATTCCCATCCCGGACACATGCACAGTACACAAATTATTGTTTGATGTGAAACTGCGTTCCTTTGCAAGGACTACATTCCTTTGCGACATCTCATCTGGCCACTTGAGGTGTCACTGACCCTCCCTTGGGCTTGGTTTTTTTGAAATGGGTGCCATCTGTCGACAGACAGAGAATTAGGGGATGGTGTGGGTGTGCTGGGCCCGTGGTGGGGTGCCTTTTGTGTGCCTAGCCATACGCCTATAAGTCACATGCCGAAATAGCGACGGGAAGCACAATCCTGTTCCATCAGGTGCCCTCTCTCGCTTGTTGAGCCCGGAATAAAACCCACAGTGCTCTGTCGGTTTATACTAGACTGTCGAACAGTCTCGAAACTCCATCTGCTTACTGGGCCCTCTGTAATGGAGGTGGGAGCTCGTTCTGCAAGGGGCGCTTATGGAACGAGCCCTGGCCCCGCCTGGTACTAGGGAGCTTTGGTATCGCCTGTATCAGTCCCTTCCGTGCAAACATCACGGCTTAGCTGGGCATCGGGTCAATACTTTACACAGACTTCCTTGGTTGACGAAATCAGAAGCTCCTTTTTTCTGACATTAGTCGATATCTCATCTATCTATCCATCTATCCATCCATCCATCCATCCGTCTGTCTATCATCTGTCTAGGTACGGGCCCAGGTCGCTGCAGCGCCTCGAGGATTTCAACTCCTGGTTCCTGTTCCCCCCCCCCCCCCCCCCCCCCCCCCCCCCCCCCCCCCCCCCCCCCCCCCCCCCCCCCCCCCCCCCCCCCCCCCCCCCCCCTCCTGCGTTCTTTCTCTCCGTATCTGTGTTTGAGCGTCCTATGTCTCTTTTTGTTTACCTTGGCCTGTATATATGTAATGTATGTATGTATGTATGTATGTATGTATGTATGTATGTACGTACGTACGTACGTGCGTACGTACGTATGTATGTATGTATGTATGTATGTGTGTGTGTGTGTGTGTGTGTATGTATGTATGTATGTATGTATGTATGTATGTATGTATGTATGTCTGTATGTCTGTATGTTTGTATGTCTGTATGTTTGTATGTATGTATGTATGTATGTATGTATGTGTGGTGTGTGTGTGTGTGTGTGTGTGTGTGCGTGTGTGTGTGTGTGTGTGTGTGTGTGTGTGTGTGCGTGCGTGCGTGTGTGTGTGTGCGTGTGTGTGTGTGTGTGTGTGTGTGTGCATGTGTCAGGTACTACTTGAACAAGCTGCGCCAGCAAAAGAACGCGTGGCAGCCCGAATGTCTATGTATGTCTGTATGTGTGTCATGTATGGTGTGTAGGTACGCGTTGAATAAGGTTGGGCAGCACAAGAGCGCGTGGCAGCAGTACGGAGAGACCGCACTCTGGACACGCCTACGACACAAGTCAACCAACTACCTACCTACCTATCTATCTATCTATCTATCTATCTATCTATCTATCTATCTATCTATCTATCTATCTATCTATCTATCTACCTATCTATCTTTCTTTCTTTCTTTCTTATCTATCTATCTATCTATCTATCTATCTATCTATATCTATCTATCTATCTATCTATATCTATCTATCTATCTATCTATCTATCTATCTATCTATCTATCTATCTATCTATCTATCTCTATCTCTATCTCTATCTCTATCTCTATCTCTATTTCCATCTCTATCTCTATCTCTATCTCTATCTCTATCTCTATCTCTATCTCTATCTATCTATCTATCTATCTATCTATCTATCTATCTATCTATCTATCTATCTATCTATCTATCTCTCTCTCTCTCTCTCTCTCTCTCTCTCTCTCTCTCTCTCTCTCTCGTCTTGGGCTAGGTACGGGCAAACCATGGTGTCACGCTTCGCGCCCTTCCCACACCAACGAAAGGTGCGCATCTATGTATGTATGTATGTATGTATGTATGTATGTATGTATGTATGTGTATGTATGTATGTATGTATGTATGTATGTATGTATGTATGTACGCATGCAGCACGCACGCATGCATACATGCATGCATTTCTGCCTGTCTGTCTGTCTGTCTGTCAGTGTATGTATGTATGTATGCATGTATGTATGTATGTATGCATGTATGTTTGTGTGTGTGTGTATGTGTGTCTAGGACTACTTGCTCTTCTACATCTCGTTCTTCATGCACCTCTACCAGTCGTCGCACCTGTTCCGGCCGCTGCACGCCGCGGACCGGCATGGCCAGACAAGTATGCTATGCTACGCTAAGCTATGCTATGCTACGTTATGCTATGCTATGCTATGCTACGCTACGCTAAGCTATGCTATGCTATGCTATGCTACGCTATGCTATGCTCTGCCATATTATGCCATGCTATGCTACGCATATGCCATGCTATGCCATGCTATGCTATGCTATGCTATGCTATGCTATGCTATGCTATGCTACGCTACGCTACGCTACGCTACGCTATGCTATGCTAAGCTATGCTAAGCTATCCTGTTGCTATGCTATGCTATACTACGCCATGCTATGCTACGCTATGCTATGCTATGCTATGCTATGCTATGCTATGCTATGCTGTTGCTGTTGCTGTTGCTGTTGCTGTTGCTGTTGCTATGGCTATTGCTATTGCTATGGCTATTGCTATGTTATGCTATGTTATGCTATGTTATGCTATGTTATGCTATGTTATGCTATGCTCTGCTATGCTCTGCTACGCTATTCTATGCTATGCTGTGCTGCGCTATGCTGTGCTGTGCTGTGCTATGCTGTGCTGTGCTGTGCTATGCTGTGCTGTGCTGTGCTATGATATGTATGTATGTATGTCTGCACGCCCCGCCATGGCCCGACGAGACAAGTATGTCATGTATTTATGTATATATGTATGTATCTATGTATGTATGGTACTGTATGTATGTATGTATGTATGTATGTATGTATGTATGTATGTGTCGCTGACAGCAGTCAGTAATCTATGTCGATCTATATGTTGTATGTTCTTTGCACAGCAGGTAGTTCAATATCGCTTCTATCGTCATCTATGTGCATGGCTATGTATTTACGTTGCGCAGCAGGGAGTTCGCTCTCGCTTCTGGCGCTGGCGCGGCCCGACCTGGCCGCCGTCGCACTCACCGTCAGCGTCATCAGGTCAACACATCTCACTTAGCTACCTATATCTATCTATCTGCCTGACCTGACCGCCGTGGTGCTAACCGTTAGCATTATCACGTCAACCATCTTACCTGTCTATCTATCTATCTATCTATCTATCTATCTATCTATCTATCTATCTATCTATCTATATCTATCTATCTATCTATCTATCTATCTATCTATCTATCTATCTATCTATCTATCTATCTATCTCTGTCTATCTGTCTGTTTGTTTGTTTCTCTCCATATACGTCATCAAAGACATAAACAGATAGGTATGCATACACGTGCATACCTGGAGCCTTACGAACACACACATACATCATGCATGTGTATGTATGTCTGTACGTATGAGCAGGCGGGGGCGAGCAGAAGTGTATGTGTGTGTGTGTGTGTGTGTGTGTGTGTGTGTGTGTGAATGTATATATGCATGTATGTATGTATGTATGTATGTATGTATGTACGTATGTATGGTATGTATGTATGTATGTATGTATGTATGTATGTATGCTTGTATGTATGTATGTATGCATGTATGCATGTATGTATTTATGTATGTATGTATGTATGTACATATGCATGCATGTATGTATGTATGTATGTATGTATGTATGCATGCATGTATGTATGCATGCATGCATGTATGTATGTATGTATGTATGTATGTATGTATGTATGCATGCATGCGTGTGTGCAGTGTGGCGGCGCAGTATGCGATTTGCTTGCGCGAGGTAACATAACATAACATAACATAACATAACATAACATAACATAACATAACATAACATGACATAACATAACATAACATAACATAGCATAACATGACATAACAAAACATAACATAACATAACAGGACGCCCTGGACCTGGACGAGCTCGAAGCCTTTAGGAAAAAAACACACTAGTTGTTCACCGCTCCTCTTCTTCCTTCCTTCCTTCCTTCCTTCCTTTCTTTCTTTCTTTTCTTCTTTCTTTCTTTCTTTCTTTCTTTTCCTTTCCTTTCTTTTCCTTTCTTTTCCTTTCCTTTCTTTTCCTTTCCTTTCCTTACCTTACCTTACCTTTCCTTTCCTTTCCTTTCCTTTCCTTTCTTCATTCCTTTCTTCCTTCCTTCCTTCCTTCCTTTCTTTCTTTCTTTCTTTCTTTCTTTCTTTCTTTCTTTCGTTCTTTCTTTCTTTCGTTCTTTCTTTCTTTGGTTCTTTCTTTCTTTCGTTCTTTCTTTCTTTCTTTCTTTCTTCCTTCCTTCCTTTCTTTCTTTTTTCCTTTCCTTTCCTTTCCTTTCCTTTCCTTTCCTTTCCTTCCTTCCTTCTTTCCTTCCTTCCTTCTTTCCTTCTTTCCTTCTTTCCTTCTTGCCTTCTTTCTTTCTTTCTTTCTTTCTTTCTTTCTTTCTTTCTTCTTTCTTTCTTTCTTTCTCTTTCACTCATTCTTCGAGTCGCGCGCGCGCGACCTCTTCGTCTAGGAAGGAATCGTTGTAGTAATTATTATTAATTTATAAAGCAGTCTGTTTAAAAAACCTCAAAAAATTATCAGTTGCTATTACTACTAGCACGGATCAGTTAGGTTGATTGTCAGTCATTCCATTGATTGCGTGGACTCACACTTTTCTAACTAGTCTAACCTGTACACTTTTTTTTTTTTTTTTTTTTTTTTTTTTTTTTTTTTTTTTTTTTTTTTTTTTTTTTTTTTTTCTCCCCACTAACCTGTACATTTTTTTTCTTTTTTTTTTCTCCCCACTAACTTAGAAGTTTAATGATCAATGTATTAAACTCATAGTAAAATCTAGTATTAAAATCAGTGGTAACAGGAAAAGATGCATAGATACTAATACTACTGAGTAAGGTTTAAGAAAAAAAAACGGAAACTAAAAATAATACACATTCAAAACAGGCAAAGCAAGCAACAGCAAAGGCAAAGGAGGCAAGAGGAAATATGCGGGGAAGGAAGAAGATGCAAAGGCATACATAGTAGAGCATAACATATAATATATCAGAGGGAAGCTGGCCATATAAAAGATCTATTAATAAATGCCCGAAGCGGTAAATCATCTGCTCTGCGGATTTTTTTTTTTTTTTTTTTTTTTCCTACCCACTGAACGACTTGAACCCTAGTGTTAATAATTGTGATACCGGTACAAATACTGCAGTTAGATAGCGATGGACAATTTGAAGGTCCGGGTAGGGAAACTAGCCTGTTAACCGGAGGCTCCGTTCGGGATCCCAGTTGTCTACCACCATTGTTACTGAGATTCAAAAGAACCAAAAAGGAAACCGACCGGAGGCTCACCAAATTGGTAACATATGAGCATAAAAGCAATTTGCCACCAGTACCAGGAAACTTGATGTGGTAATAAAGGAATAATTACTAAGTAAATATATTAATTAATCAGAAGAGTGAAGCTACCGTGACTATAAGATTATGCTGTAGTGGACTAGGATCTGCTAATTAATTTGTCCATTGCCGCTGTTAGACTACTGTACTAAACCGGAGTCAAATCTAAGCTGAGTAGATCGTCTGCAAGTTAAACTTTATTAGAAGAACGCGCCAAGGCAAAGAGCGGGAACGTATTAGGTCGGACACGTAATGGCTCTAACGACACTCATTACATATGCCGGCCCGTACTGTCCACCGAATTAATATATTGTATTAATATGATCTAACACTCCCCCTGGAGCAAGGTTAATTACTAAATTAACTGCAGGTCCTATTAACTATTCTGTGAAAATTATAAAAACACAGACTCAAAACATATTCACTCTTACCCTCACTCTCGAGTCTCCAAGGGACAATGTCGACGGTGGCTACCCAACTTGCTGGGGCAAGTGTATATCAGTTAGACTACACACAGGGCAGCGCCCCCCAGTCAAGTCAGGCCTGATCGACGACGAGAAGAAGATTATGGCCTACCCACACCTTATCCTATTTGTGACTGGTAGTAGGTGAATATGTAATACAGGCATAGCATAAACAAGTTACATATATAGTATCGTTATATGCGGTATACAAGATGGTCCGAATATACTGATGATATATGAAGTGAACCTGATTGTACTAGCTAATCTACCATGAGATGAGACCTATCTGAACTTTTGATTATTCTACTACTCGGTAATATGGATAAAAAATTTGTCAGCGCTTCCCGTAGAGGGGTATCAATGTGACAAATAATATGATATGTATGACAAATAATATGATATGTAAGACAAATACAAATATCTGTGATTATTGGCTGGTCTGGTACAGTCACAGGCTGGCTGCCGAGGCCTTTCAAGACATACAAGATTGTAGTCTGATAAATCGCACTCCGACCAGCAAACTGTGACCTCCCACAGGTTTCGTGGAAGGTTCGAGTATGTTTCTTCCACGTTACTGTGCATAGCCTTGGCTCCCTTGGTGTGGGTCTTGCTTCCTTCATGTGCATGCGCGAGATGCAGCACCGGCAGAAGATCACACAGCCGCATGACCCTCCTTTAGGTAGCCACGGACCCTTGTGGCAGCGCCTTGTTGAGACTCTTGGTCGCGAGCTCACTTGCTGCTTCCTTCAGCTCCGCCTCCGCGGCCGGGTCCTGGTATGCACTAACTTGTTTCAAAGCAGCGTTCACATTGTCCAGGTTTTTCACCCACCCTCCATTTTTCTTGTCACGTGCTACTCTTGATCTTCGGTGGATCACGAGGTACAGCGCCTCCTTACCCTCCTTATCCTGCCTTACCACCACCAGCTGCTGGCGAGTTTTCTCGAATTGCTCATACTTCCGGTAGAAGAATTCTGTGGCTTCACTTATCGGTAGCTTTTTCCACGCTTTCACTTCCTCGATCGCCTTGCTCCATTCAGTATCAGTCAAATACGTGCGATAAATCGATTTTTCCCGCAAGTACTGCTTGACTGCGTCCGCGAGTTTTCCATCACCCACCTCTTTTAGCTCTTCCTCGGTGTAACCCTTGCGGCGAAGCTTCCTGCCTACCTTCCCTACACCGTCGCGAACGTTGGCTTTCTTGGATTTCTCGGACCTACGTCGTGAAGTAACCTTTCCGCGTACCCGCCGTTTTGCCTTCCTCCGTTTTTTTTTCTTGCGAGTGTCACTTCCTCCTCCTCCCTCGTTCTCTTCCTCCTCGTCCTCTTCCTCCTCATCATCTTCCTCCTCGTTTTCTTCCTCCTCGTCCTCTTTTTATTCGCATTCCCTCAGAAAGGTGGGATGGGACACAGGTTCTACTTAGAGGATGTTTTGCGTCTTTTGAGATCAAGTGAAGACAATGGTAGAGCGTACTTGGAGGAGGACATGGTGTCCTTCCTCGTCTTGTCTCATCCTGATGCAAATCGGCATGTGATCGGGTCCAGTTTGATCAGGTCGAGCGAATGTTTTGGTCCAAGAAACGATCAGGATTGCTCTTCTCCAATCGTTTCCCCCAGTGAAAACTATACAGTGCGAGGTGTGGTGAAAGATTACATACGAAGATGGGATAAATCTCAAGGGCGGCGTCCTGGTTGGCATTTCCTCTTTTGGCCGAGCCACATAAATGTCAATCATTTTGTTATGCGTCTTGTATTTCTCTGGCAACATAACGCACCCGACGGCCTTACCGCACTAGTATGCTTCAGCCTAGACCCATACGATGGACTGAGGGTGGTGAAGAGTGATTTTTACGACACCGTGAAACAGTTCTTGACAGAACGAACGACAACCCAACAAAATACTGTTCAAGATTTGAAACTCGGACAGCTGAGTCTAGATCAACTAATCCCCCAAGACGTACGTCAAACAAACAGTATCGATTGCGGCTTGTTTGTTGTGCATGCGATTGCAGCTATGTGCTCAAGCATGAGGGTCTTTGCGACAGAGAGTGAACGTAAGTACAGCACGATGGCTGTGATGCTATCCCCGGAGGGTGAACAAGAATTGCTGAACAAAACACTTGTGACGGAGATTAACACATTTCTGACATCTGGCGCATCCCGTGTTGAGAAGGAATGGAGACGCTACACCGGATCGCCAGGCAGCATGCGTGTACAAGCACAGGCATGGCTCGGGGAAATGTTGACTGCTACTCAGGAGACGCACAAGGTAATCTTCGAGGAGTTGCAGAAGCTGCCTGCGGAATACCGAGGAACTACTGTCGTGACGCATTGGCTTCCTCACAAAATAGTTGATAGGAAAATGTAAGAGCGAGCGTGAATCCGATGCCTAGGGAATGGTGTCCATGCCGAACCAGTCAAGGCGCACAAGTACAATGCTGTCATGGATGTGAGAACCTAGTGATCACCAAGGACGCAGAAAAGGGTAGTAGCAATGACACATTTGGCCCTGCTTGCGGCTATATTATATGCAAGGTAAACGCATGCACAAGCGGGTTGTGCTTTTTCTGTGGTCACAAAATTCCTACCGACGAAGGCAAGCAAAACACACACTGCCCCCATTTCAAAGTCATGCCACAGAATGTGAAAAAGTTCTTGTCTCAACACAGGTGGAATGTGAAAACTACCTGGGGTTGGTGTCGGCGGCGCCCGTGGTTCGTCCAACATTCAGGTCACGCGGTACGTGAAGACAGACAAAAGGTTAGAATCCTGGCACCTGGTATTGAAGCTGGTGGATCGCTGCAAAAGTTGATCGACAACCAACAGAAGCAACGGAATGCCACAGTACCACTCGTACCACTCGACGCAGCTACCGACGAGGGAGATTCACAACAGGGACAGAAACCCGGGTCTGTCTGTTAGTTGTATCCCGTTGTATAATAAAACATGATTACCTAAGTTGTCAATGTGACGATAAAATATGCACAGCAGAAAGAAAATGCTTTAGCCATGTTAAAGTTGGGCATGTTAGACTTATGTTAGGAAAATAATAATAATAATAATAATAATAATAATAATAATAATAATAATAATAATAAGTAATAATAATAATAATAATAAGTAATAATAATAATAATAATAATAGTGCTTCTCTGTCAATGGCTGATGTATTTCTGCACATGCGCCTCCATCGTCTCACCCGTGAGGGGAGTACGAAGAATTGACGATAAGCTCTAATGACACCCCCGCAAGGGCAGTTCCAACACTTCCAGACGGGAATAATAATAATAATAGATAGTAGTAGTAGTAATAATAATAATAATAATAATAGTGCTTCTCTGTCAATGGCTGATGCATTTCTGCACATGCGCCTCCATCGTCTCACCCGTGAGGGGAGTACGAAGAATTGACGATAAGCTCTAATGACACCCCCGCAAGGGCAGTTCCAACACTTCCAGACGGGCCGGTATGTTCAATGAAAATACTGGTCCAGAAATAGACCGGTATGTTCAATGAAAATACTGGTGGCACCGACGGGAATCGAACTGGCGACAGGGCCCAGATGGCAGAACTTGACCACTGTGCTATCACGGTGTCCAATAATAATAATAATAATAATAATAATAATAATAATAATAATAATAATAATAATAATAATAATAATAATAATAATAATAATAATAATAGTAATAGTAATAGTAATAGTAATAGTAATAATGATAATAATAATAATAATAATAATAATAATAATAATACTAATAATACTAATAATAATAATAATAATAATAATAATAATAATAACAATAATAATAATAGTAATAATAATAATAATAATAATAATAATAGTGCTTCTCTGTCAATGGCTGATGCATTTCTGCACATGCGCCTCCATCGTCTCACCCGTGAGGGGAGTACGAAGAATTGACGATAAGCTCTAATGACACCCCCGCAAGGGCAGTTCCAACACTTCCAGACGGACCGGTATGTTCAATGAAAATACTGGTCCAGACGGAGCGGTATGTTCAATGAAAATACTGGTGGCACCGACGGGAATCGAACTGGCGACAGGGCCCAGATGGTAGAACTTAACCACTGGGCTATCACGGTGTCCAAAATAATAATAATAATAATAATAATAATAATAATAATAATAATTGGTTAATTAGGAAGCTCGCGGTTTTCATTGAGGTGGACGAGGGCATGCAAGACGAAGACTGGACACGTGAAAGGCACGAATTGATACTGTTTTATGCGTACAACGAATGGATTCCCGAGGAAGCTTCTTGTGATGTCCTGGTAATTGTGCAACTGCAGTCGGCGATGCATACAATGGTCCTGTACAGGCTGATGACTTAACATGGCTTCCCATGCGGTGTGATGCCTCAGGGCCCGACATAAACCAAACCCAATATGCAGTCTTCATCATGTACAGCACTTTGTTAATGTGTCTGTTCAGGAAGTGCATTCACAGTCGAACGAAATGTTTGTGGATGTAGGGCCGAGGGCCGGACATCAGCTGCAAACTACTTGTCTGTGCCTTGACCAGATCCAGGAATTGACAGTCGACAGAAATTTTAGTAAGGGCACAAAATGCACGGTGCTGGTAGGAAAAGTCATGATAAGGCCGACACGCAGTAAAAGGGAAGTGACCGCCTTACCTGCTGGGTTCCTGGCTGAGGAAGAAAACCTTACAGTTATGCATGCTGTCTACCCAGACGATTTCAACTTGTCTAAGCCAATCTTCCGAACCCTACCCAAGGAGTAAAAAAAACCCTACCCAAGGGTTCTACAAGAAGTCAAAAAGCTACTAAGGCGGCTGAAGGCCACGTGGTGAAACAATCTAAAGAGTTTTTCTTGAGGAATTACGTACATCTTTCTAACTCGGCACTGACTACACGGAGGGTAGAGAACTACGACGAGTATTGGGACGAGAAGTGGAGACCGATCGTAGCGAAAAGGTGGACTCCAAGTATCTGCGTGGAGCCTGGAGACCATATAGATTATCTCAACCTACTTGCTGGTCCCCAAGAACTGCTACGCTCGTGGATGTGGCGGAGAGTGGTACGAGTAGAGCTACTACGCACAACAAACAAGATCATTGACACGTCCGAACGCATGCACGTGCGTGGTATCACCTTGACGACGGACGAGTACATGAAACCAAGGTAAACATCTCACACACAACATGCAAAGAACATTTGCATCGATGCATGATGTGATAGCTTGGAGTACCAGGAATTCAACCTTTTTGATAAACAAGGTGTCGCGAAAAGCAAAGAAATGCGCCCAGCCAGATTTTGTTACGTTGAAGGCGAGGCGAATGAATGCGATTCCCAAGCCATACCTCTGCCAACCTGGTTGAAAGAAAAATGGGCGGGAGGATCAAGAGTCCAACATGCATTTGACAGTGCTAGAGATGAAGCAGTAGCGATGACAGGTCCGCACGCCTGTCCTGGCCCAACACTGCATTGATCAATGACAGCATGCTTGTATGTGTGTTTGTGTAAATAGCGACGTTCGCAGCCATGCCAACCATCATAAACCAGGCTGAACGGCGAACATTGTGGAAGAAAGCGAAGGAGATGGGCCGCCGGGAGTGGGACAAGACCATAACAGCCACCAACGTG
>WBZZ01002329.1:20000-25000 GCA_019918135.1 Paulinella micropora | reverse complement strand
GTTTCCATAAATACATTACTTTTTGTGAAGACATACCCTTGTATAAATCGGTATCATTTAATTATAGTGTCAGGTGATCAAGTCTGACGACTATATCAGAAGTTGGGTTGAGGCGCCCTAACCTTGCGATATGCCGATACAAGTAGAGATCGATGGAATCCGGTGTAGCAGATCATGTTATTAAAATATATCAGTTCTTGATTAGACTGTAGAGTCTTTAATGAGATCATCATTCTGGTACTAATGCGGGTCGTATCCAGGAAACACCATCGCTCACTCAAATAGCGATCCCGTAACGGTGCTGTTTCGTGGCCGTCTCGTCTATCTCTGCCGAAGCAAGAGAATAGAATGCCTATTTTTTGTCAGCTGTGTCTTGTTAATCTCTAGGAGAATGAATGCTGTAGTAGCTTTAATATCTAAGTAAGGTTGTCGGGACGATATTGGATCAATGCTATGTTCGCAATCGATCAGGTCCACAATACTTCTAGAGAAAAAAGTACTTACTATAGACGCCGTTTACGCGCGCGGACTCCTTTACCTGGTGGAGGACCTCCAACCAAAGTTAAGTCTAAGGTAGACTGTTCGAGGACGTCCCAAATTTTGTGAGGGATTGCGCCTTGTGCCAAGTCAAAAGGAATGTCTAGCACCCCTCGTGGTAGTGCTTGTATGGTCCACGCGGTATGATCTTTATCTGTGGGAGATATGGTATCATCCCATGTCTCAAGTTTCTTGGCGTCTTTATATACTGGAAGGTATTGTCTTACCTTAGGATCTTCCACTGGATCCAGACTCCTCCAGAAATGTAAGACTGGTTGTATTATTTGTGCCGCAGTCGAAATTCGATTCGATCGCGTATGGCGTTTGTGAGGTACTGCCATGACTCTCATGAGATATAAATCTGAGAGCGTGTCATCGGCTACGTGTTGGGCCGCAGGCCTCACCAAGTAAAAAGCGTCTTTGGCCCATGAAATATATCCAATCGCATCTCCTTCTTTCCAACTAGGGTGAACGAGAGTGTCATTGCCCGCGCGAGGGTCTTGATCTCCGTCATCGCTCCCCTCTTGATGCTCCTTGCAAACGTGCCGTCCTTATCGCCTTTCTCGGTCGGTCGTAGATAAGGTCATTTTGCGCTCTCCTTATTTGCGCCTCCGTGAACTTTCCTTCCGGCACGTTCGACTCCACCCTTTTGCGGGTCTGAGTCCCCGCCGCGCTTTTGCGGTCGGTGGCCCGCTTGTTCTCCAGCTCAGCCTCCTCCTTCTCCGCTATTGGTGCCCTGTAGGCATCCCGTTCCGAGATATCCTCCTTACGGATTGGTGGGACCTCTTTAAAGTCAGCCTCCATCCGTTTGAGTGCTTGATCAACGGACTCATCTTCAAGTAGGAAGGGATCATACTTAATCAGCCTTCGTACATTGACTATTTGAACTTTCCCTCTGCCCCTGATTTTATAATTCAAAGGCCCCATCTGTTCCATGATTTGGTATGGTCCTTTCCAGTGGATGAACAGCTTCGAGCTGACTCCCTGAGGAACCTGAGGATGGTACAGTAGTACAATATCCCCGACCTGAAATCTGACTTGATCCAGGTGTGCCTGCCTGACACCTTCAGCATCAGTCTTCCTGCGCTCCCCTCCCTATGCACCTGTACTATTTGCTCCGCCTCCATCTTCGCCCGAAGTCTCACCCCAAACAGCTCATCCTGATCTGCCCATGAATCTTTTGGGTGCAGCAGTGAGGCTGGGATGGCGGGCTCACGCCCATATACCAATTGGTATGGCGAGACGGAACCTTTTGAACCACCTAACGCTGTAGAGGGTAGGCAATTCATAGCAAAGGCAAACGAGGATGCTGCCTCCACCCATGCCTTTTGGTTCTCCTTCTTCATACAATACATCTTCAGCGCGGCCTTGAGGGGTCTATGCACCCGCTCTATCTTGCCGTTCGCTCTGGGGTTATAGGCGGTGACATATTGCCATTTCATGCCGTAATATGCAGATAGCTTGTCGATGACTTCATTATTAAAGTCAGAGCCTCGATCTGAGCATATTTTTCTCGGCACCCCAATCTGTGAGATGATCCTGTCAATCAACGCCTTGGCTGTTGTTTCGCCCGTAACGTCTTTGACTGGGACCACCCTCGCCGGCCGGTGGGGTCGACTGCCTTTCTGTGGCGAAAGTCACAGCGCGTGGAAGGGTAGAACGGGCAGATGACTGCTCGACTCGGTGCGATTGGAGGGTGCCCTTACTGTCAGCCAGTTCTTCCCCTTTGTTGAACGACGGGAGAAAGAGAACAGAGGCTCTGCCTTCGATTCATCTTCCTCGTCGACCATCCTTCCTTCCAGTCGTCCCTCGTACGGGGAGACGAAAAGTGCGCCGCTGTCCTCATACCGGGCATCCGGAGGGGAGGAAAACGCTCCCGGCAAGCTTGGGCTCTGGCGAGAAAACGTCGGAGTCGGAACTGAGCCGTATCCTGAAGCTTGTGGGGAAAGTAACCCCTCGGAGGCCGGTGGCGGTCGGCGAAACAGAGACAGTTGTGCCTCCGACCCGCCTTGAGGGCCCAGACTGCTTCCCGGGGGACGAAAACCTCGACTTGCAAAGGATAGGAGGGGCCCACCGCCTCGTCGTGGGCCTGGTGAGGGAAACCTCATCGGAGTAGGAGCTGCTAGGGGGCGTAGAGTCGAAGCTGCCGACAACGACGATGACGATGACGATGCCAGCAATCCAGCTGTCGCCGTAGCCGTAGTCGTTGTTGCAGCTGCCGGCAGTCGTTGTTGCAGCTGCCGGCAGAAGGCGAGATAGCCCCATGGTAGGGGCCGCCGTTCCCGTGGGCACGGGGCCCGTCCGGGCTGGACCCGTAGCGCAGAGAGCTGGGGACGTAATCCGGGGATTGAACCCTACCAACCTTTTTCGCAAGGTAGTTGTAGCTGCTGATAGCTAAATCTCTCTCTCCCCTAAAAGAGGTCCACTTGTGGAAAACAGAGGGGTCAAGCCGGTAATCCACCATTTGCTCGGGGGGCTGGCGGCATAGGGATAAAAGGCTCCTCCTCAAGGTTGAGAAGGCCATCCTTAACTGCTTTCGCTAGGAGAGTGCAAAGGTCTTTCTCTAGAGTCATGAGGACTACCTTGATGAAGTGGGCGCGGCTGATTCCATCCGTCTGGGGAGAGAGCTTCTTGCCGTCCTTGAGGGCCTTCCGGTACGTATCCAGGAATGGGACCTTGAGGGTGGTATGCAGGGTGCGAAAAATGTTGAGACACTCTTCACGGTAGTAGACTTCCTTGGAGACCAGGTCGTAATTGGGGCGTGGAAAAGAGGCTGGAAGACTAATTTGTCACACCTGAAAGTAAAAGATCCACCGTGTAGCAAAAAGGTCTGGAATTTGCAAAGGAGACCTTGTGGGATGATTGCTACTCGATGGTCTTGGCTGAGGGACTGTCCTATGTATGCCGCTTGAATGAACTTGAACAGACTTGAACAGAACTTGAATACATAATACAAAGTCGCCTCTCTGCGTGCGGTGAGCATGCACAACGGTCACCATGCACGGCCACTCGAAGATAGGTGAAGTAGCTGCCCTGTGTGGGTGTGATGGGTGACCTTGAGCTTGTTCGCTGTTGGTGTTTCCAAAAGCAGGTAGAAGTTCCCCAATTCGAGCTGTCGACAGCACACACAAGGTGTCACTCTTCCGAAAATACTATGATAGGGAAATTTGAATTGTAAGTCTTGACCACCCTCCTGTGAGGAAATTACCAACCGGCATTCAAATGAATACACACACGGCTGTCATTTGATCTCAAAATACTTCCGAGAACAGGGTAAGTACCAACAGACGCTGGGATGGTCAATTCCAGTCTATTTAGTACACTCTCTTGACAGACTAGTTGTCCCTTTCGAAACAATGCAAATTCTGAGAACTAACGAGAATATTTCAACTGCTATCACTGACTAGTTGTGTAGCGGTTGAAGTTGTTCAAGTCAGTCTGGAAAAAATAAAGTAAAATGCCACTTTACCGTAGCCCTAGTGTGTTGCATATTTACCTATCAATAATTATGATTGGGGACCGGAAAAAGCGGTCTAAAGAAATAAAGTTTGTGATATTAGGAAAAAAGGCAGTAGTTAACATTTTCTAAAAAGCTAACAGGTAAACAGGGAAATAAATTGATATGGTAACGGCAGGTTGATAAATAAATGGAAAAATGAAGTAACGGAACTAAAAATAGAAGTATAAACTTGAGTCAAGTAAAAACTTGATTCAGAAGAAAGTTTAACACAATATTAATGTTTCGGTCCGGTACGGTATTCATTCCGATAGTTTTACTTTTTATTTTTCCCCTGGGTGACTGTTTTCTCACATGTTTTCACCTCTCAGCTTCTTTCTGAGGCTTCCTTTCACTATTTTCTTTCCCCCATTCTTTCTTCATTTCGTTTAGACTCTACTACGTGACTATTCATCTGGTTACTAGTGACCACTTCCCTTCTAAATCTTATGCTTCCCACTTATTCCTACTAGTAGCAAGTAAGTTATTCTCTTATTAAAAGTTGATTTTTAAATTATAATATTTACATTAATTTCAAAAAAAAAAAAAAAAAAAAAAAAAAAAAAAAAAACTAAAGAAAGGGAACGAGAGCAGCAAGCTTACTGTCCGATGATGATTGAAGTGGTGCTTGACGCTTCGATGTCGTTTGAGACCTGAACCTTCTACTTATATGATCCCTGAGCGGTCATCTTTTTATTATTACTACCCGTCCAGCGGTAGATTATTTACTATAACTGAAGTATTTATGGAATTTACCTAGGTATGGTATCATATAATATAAGTAATAGATCCTGCACTCAGCAGTGACATTGCAACTACCAAATCGATGTTTTGTTTTGGTAAAAGTATTGCAAAAGGAGTTCTGATTGTACAATAATAATAATAATAATAATAATAATAATAATAATAATAATAATAATAATAATAATAATAGACTTATCAGTCAATTGGCCTTTGATCCTGTCGG
>WBZZ01002329.1:0-15000 GCA_019918135.1 Paulinella micropora | reverse complement strand
AAGTGTTGGAACTGCCCTTGCGGGGGTGTCATTAGAGCTTATCGTCAATTCTTCGTACTCCCCTCACGGGTGAGACGATGGAGGCGCATGTGCAGAAATGCATCAGCCATTGACAGAGAAGCACTATTATTATTATCATTATTATTATTATCATTATGGAGGGGTGCACAGTATGGCACCCCACGGGAAGAGGAGGTGGTTGGGCCTCTTCCCACTGGTTTCGAGGCTATGTCGTTGTGTTGGCTCCGAGGCTATGTTGTTGTGTTGGTTCCGAGGCTATGTTGTTGTGTTGGTTCCGAGGCTATGTTGTTGTGTTGGTTCCGAGGCTCTGTTGTTGTGTGGGTTCCGAGGCTATGTTGTTGTGTTGGTTCCGAGGCCATGTCGTTGTGTTGTTTTTTATAAGACATACACCACGTGGGATCAAAGGGGTATTTACATTCCGCGATCTAGGGGTGGTGACGGGTTTCGAGGCGTCCCAGATACTTACCACAAAACGTCCTCATGCGCTGGCAGACCGCATGAAATGTCTGCTACCCCTGTGAGTACCTCCATGCGGGACCTACCCAGTCTCGTGGAGCTCTCATGCGGGGAAGATCAATCATTTGTAGTTGATTTCCTGCAAGGTACCCGACACTGTGCGGGTAGTAGGGACTTCCTTTTGGGGCCTTCTATGCAGGATGGTTAGAGTCACTCTTCCCTCCCCAACATACTCACTGTAGTCCCTGTTGGGTCGAGGGATGGACGCGCATGGCCCTCGGGCTCAGCCATGACAGATCAATATATATTATGATGATTATTATTATTATTATTATTATTATTATTATGGAGGCACATGTCCAGGATCTGGATCTGATGCTATAGTCTGAGGAAGCCTATTATTATTATTATTATTATTATTATTATTATTATTATTATTATTATTATTATTATTGTTGTTTTTGTTGTTGTTATTATTGTTATTATTATTATTATTATTATTATTATTATTATTATTATTATTATTATTATTACCAGTATCTTCATTGAACATACCGGTCCGTCTGGAAGTATTGGAACTGCCCGTGCGGGGGTGTCATTAGAGCCTATCGTCAATTCTTCGTACTCCCCTCACGGGTGAGACGATGGAGGCGCATGTGCAGATTTGCATCAGCCATTGACAGAGAAGCACTATTATCATTATTATTATTATTATTATTTAGGGAGTACATAGGCCATCGGTCCTTTCCATGGGCTGATTGGTATAAAGCTCCTAGAGTAATGTTCTATGCCGTCACTTCCTTTATTCCACCGATTGGTGTGGAGACTTTCCTTATGGAATGGAGGACTGGATGCACATGGCCTTTTGGCTCAGCAATTGGCAGGAGATACACTATTATTATTATTATTATTATTATTATTATTATTATTATTGTTATTTGGACACCGTGATAGCCCAGTGGTCAAGTTCTACCATCTGGGCCCTGTCGCCAGTTCGATTCCCGTCGGTGCCACCAGTATTTTCATTGAACATACCGATCCGTCTGGACCAGTATTTTCATTGAACATACCGGCCCGTCTGGAAGTGTTGGAACTGCCCTTGCGGGGGTGTCATTAGAGCTTATCGTCAATTCTTCGTACTCCCCTCACGGGTGAGACGATGGAGGCGCATGTGCAGAAATGCATCAGCCATTGACAGAGAAGCACTATTATTATTATTATTATTATTATGGACACCGCGATAGCCCAGTGGTCAAGTTCTACCATCTGGGCCCTGTCGCCAGTTCGATTCCCGTCGGTGCCACCAGTATTTTCATTGAACATACCGGTCCGTCTGGACCAGTATTTTCATTGAACATACCGGTCCGTCTGGAAGTGTTGGAACTGCCCTTGCGGGGGTGTCATTAGAGCCTATCGTCAATTCTTCGTACCCCCCTCACGGGTGAGACGATGGAGGCGCATGTGCAGAAATGCATCAGCCATTGACAGAGAAGCACTATTATTATTATTATTATTATTATTATTATTATTATGGACACCGTGATAGCCCAGTGGTCAAGTTCTACCATCTGGGCCCTGTCGCCAGTTCGATTCCCGTCGGTGCCACCAGTATTTTCATTGAACGTAACGATCCGTCTGGACCAGTATTTTCATTGAACATACCGGCCCGTCTGGAAGTGTTGGAACTGCCCTTGCGGGGGTGTCATTAGAGCTTATCGTCAATTCTTCGTACTCCCCTCACGGGTGAGACGATGGAGGCGCATGTGCAGAAATGCATCAGCCATTGACAGAGAAGCACTATTATTATTATTATTATTATTATTATTATTATTATTATTATTATTATTATTATTATTATTATTATTATTATTATTATTATTATTCCCTGTCGCCAGTTCGATTCCCGTCGGTGCCACCAGTATTTTCATTGAACATACCGGTCCGTCTGGAAGTGTTGGAACTGCCCTTGGGGGGGTGTCATTAGAGCCTATCGTCAATTCTTCGTACTCCCCTCACGGGTGAGACGATGGAGGCGCATGTGCAGATTTGCATCAGCCATTGACAGAGAAGCACTATTATTATTATTATCATTATTATTATTATTATTATTATTATTATTATTATTGAACATACCGGCCCGTCTGGAAGTGTTGGAACTGCCCGTGCGGGGGTGTCATTAGAGCCTATCGTCAATTCTTCGTACTCCCCTCACGGGTGAGACGATGGAGGCGCATGTGCAGATTTGCATCAGCCATTGACAGAGAAGCACTATTATTATTATTATTATTATTATTATTATTATTATTATCCATGAAAGGTGTTGGTCAAGGGGGTGGGTTGGGGGAAGGGGAAAAATGAAAATTGTGTACCCCCCACCCCCCATTTCCGCACCCCTGTCGGAATAAATCATGGTTTGTCGGAACGAGGAGGAGTTCGGAGCTCATATTTGCAGGGCGGTTAGCCCCAGACTCGATCTTGATGCTGATATGATTTTTTTGGAATTCACGCAAATATTTGCGTTAGGGCAGTGTCCTGAATGCCATAATTCCTTGTTTTTTTTCGCATTCCAATCGGAATAAATCATGGTTTGTGTGAACCAGGAGGAGTTGGGAGCTCATATTGACAGAGTGGCTAGCCCCAGACTCGATGTTGATGCTGATATGATTTCTTTGGAATTCACGCAAATATTTGCGTTAGGGTAGTGTCCTGAATGCGAAAATTCCTTTTTTTAAATCCTATTTTCTGCACCCTCGTCGGAATAAATTATGGTTTGTGTGAACCAGGAAGATTTGGGAGCTCATATTAACAGGGAGGTTAGCCCCAGACTCAATCTTGATGCTGATATAGTTTCTTTGGAATTCACGCAAATATTTGCGCAAGGGGAGTGTCCTGAATGCCAAAATTCCTTGTTTTTTTGGCTTATTTTCTGCTCTCCCATCGGAATAAATCATGGTTTGTGTGAACCAGGAAGAGTTGGGAGCTCATATTGGCATGGTGGCTAGCCCCAGACTCGATCTTGATGCTGGTATAATTTTTTGGGAATTCACGCAAATATTTGCGTTAGGGAGGGGGGGGGGGAGGGTCCGGGGGGCCCTCCAAAAAGTGATAAGAAGTGGGGCTGGCGGGGTTTGGTGCGCGAAGCGCACCGGTCAACCATCCTTTCAGGTGTTGGCGCAGCCCCTAGTTATTATTATTATTATTATTATTATTATTATTATTATTATTATTATTATTATTATTCTGGGAGTGTTGACTGTGACATATTTGAGGGAAATCCCGATGAAAAAACCTAGTCACACTTGCTAAACAGAGTTCCAGCCCAATGGCCTCAAGGCGTTAAACTGTGACGCCAACTCATAACCCTTTGGTGGTAGATGCTGGGGAGGAGGGTCGTTGCGCGCGTAAAAGATCTTAAACTCCGCATATGCTGGTTGATAGCCCAGGACCCAGCAGACACCAGATTGTTATGGGTGGGGTTTCGAGGCAGCTCTAGCAACCGCGCTTGGTGTATGCACTTGCACATTCGGTGACGTCTTGCAAGAGGTTGCTGGGCTGCGGAATAACCTCGGCTTAGTGCAGTCGTGCCCTCAGGAGCTCCATCGGTGGCCCCGATCATCAGGCGAGAGACTGACACGGGGGGTGGAGGACCTCGAACAAGGGTATTGGAGGCTTATGTCCGTTGAGGATATGCCATTAGCTGCATCAGTACGCCTCAGATATAGTATTATTATTATTATTATTATTATTATTATTATTATTAGGGAGTACATAGGCCATCGGTCCTTTCCATGGGCTGATTGGTATAAAGCTCCTAGAGTAATGTTCTATGCCGTCACTTCCTTTATTCCACCGATTGGTGTGGAGACTTTCCTTATGGAATGGAGGACTGGATGCACATGGCCTTTTGGCTCAGCAATTGGCAGGAGATACACTATTATTATTATTATTATTATTATTATTATTACTATTATTATTGTTATTATTATTATTATTATTATTATTATTATTATTATCATTATTATCATTATTATTATTATGGAGGGGTGCACAGTATGGCACCCCATGGGAAGAGGAGGTGGTTGGGCCTCTTCCCACTGGTTCCGAGGCTAGGTCGCTGTGTTGTTTTTATAAGACGCACCACGTGGGATCAAAGGTGTTAATACATTCCGCGATCTAGGGGTCGTGACGGGTTTCAAGGCGTCCCAGACACTTACCGCAAAATGTCCTCATGCGCTGGCAGACCGCATGAAATGTCTGCTACCCCCCTTGAGTACCTTCATTCGACTTATACCCAGTCTTGTGCAACTCTCTCATAGGCAACATCAATCATTTGCAGTTGATTCCCTGCAAGGTACTCGACACGCCGAGCGGGTAGCTATTCAGGCATGGTTAGAGTCACTCTTCCCTCCCCAACATTCACTGTTATGACTGTTGGGTCGAGGGATGGAGGCGCATGGCCCTTGGGCTCGGCCATGACAAGATCAATGCAATACTATTATCATTATTATTATTATTATTATTATTATTATTATTATTATTATTATTATTATTATTATTATTATTATTATTATTATTATTATTATTGGACACCGTGATAGCCCAGTGGTCAAGTTCTACCATCTGGGCCCTGTCGCCAGTTCGATTCCCGTCGGTGCCACCAGTATTTTCATTGAACATATCGATCCGTCTGGACCAGTATTTTCATTAAACATACCGGCCCGTCTGGAAGTGTTGGAACTGCCCTTGCGGGGGTGTCATTAGAGCTTATCGTCAATTCTTCATACTCCCCTCACGGGTGAGACGATGGAGGCGCATGTGCAGAAATGCATCAGCCATTGACAGAGAAGCACTATTATTATTATTATTATTATTATTATTATTGGACACCGTGATAGCCCAGTGGTCCAGTTCTACCATCTGGGCCCTGTCGCCAGTTCGATTCCCGTCGGTGCCACCAGTATTTTCATTGAACATATCGATCCGTCTGGACCAGTATTTTCATTAAACATACCGGCCCGTCTGGAAGTGTTGGAACTGCCCTTGCGGGGGTGTCATTAGAGCTTATCGTCAATTCTTCGTACTCCCCTCACGGGTGAGACGATGGAGGCGCATGTGCAGAAATGCATCAGCCATTGACAGAGAAGCACTATTATTATTATTATTATCATTATTATTATTATTATTATTATTATTCAGCCCAATGGCCTTACGGCGTTAAACTGTGATGCCAACTCAAAACCATTTGGTGGATGATGGGTCGTTGGGCGCCTGTCGAAGATGTTAAACTCCGCTATGCCGGTTGATAGCCCGTGGACCCAGCGGATACCAAATTGTTATGGGTGGGGTTTTGAGATAGTTCTAGCAACCATGCTTGGTGTACGCACTTGCACATGCGGTAACGTTTTGCAAGAGGTTGTTGGGACTGCGGAATAACCTCGGCTTAGTGTAGTCTTGCCCTCAGGAGCTCCATCGGTGGCCCCTATAATCAGTCGAGAGACTGACTAGGTGGGGATGGAGCACCTCGATCAAGGGCATGGAGGCTCATGTCCGGAAACGGATCGTGCATCAGTATGCCTTAGAGGAAGTATATTATTATTATTATTATTATTATTATTATTATTATTATTATTATTATGGACACCGTGATAGCCCAGTGGTCAAGTTCTACCATCTGGGCCCTGTCGCCAGTTCGATTCCCGTCGGTGCCACCAGTATTTTCATTGAACATACCGGTCTATTTCTGGACCAGTATTTTCATTGAACATACCGGCCCGTCTGGAAGTGTTGGAACTGCCCTTGCGGGGGTGTCATTAGAGCTTATCGTCAATTCTTCGTACTCCCCTCACGGGTGAGACGATGGAGGCGCATGTGCAGAAATGCATCAGCCATTGACAGAGAAGCACTATTATTATTATTATTATTATTATTATTATTATTATTATTATTATTATTATTATTATTATTATTCAGCCCAATGGCCTCAAGGCGTTAAACTGTGACGCCAACTCATAACCCTTTGGTGGTAGATGCTGGGGAGGAGGGTCGTTGCGCGCGTAAAAGATCTTAAACTCCGCATATGCTGGTTGATAGCCCAGGACCCAGCAGACACCAGATTGTTATGGGTGGGGTTTCGAGGCAGCTCTAGCAACCGCGCTTGGTGTATGCACTTGCACATTCGGTGACGTCTTGCAAGAGGTTGCTGGGACTGCGGAATAACCTCGGCTTAGTGCAGTCTTGCCCTCAGGAGCTCCATCGGTGGCCCCGATCATCAGGCGAGAGACTGACACGGGGGGGTGGAGGACCTCGAACAAGGGTATTGGAGGCTTATGTCCGTTGAGGATATGCCATTAGCTGCATCAGTACGCCTCAGATATAGTATTATTATTATTATTATTATTATTATTTATGGACACCGTGATAGCCCAGTGGTCAAGTTCTACCATCTGGGCCCTGTCGCCAGTTCGATTCCCGTCGGTGCCACCAGTATTTTCATTGAACATACCGATCCGTCTGGACCAGTATTTTCATTGAACATACCGGCCCGTCTGGAAGTGTTGGAACTGCCCTTGCGGGGGTGTCATTAGAGCTTATCGTCAATTCTTCGTACTCCCCTCACGGGTGAGACGATGGAGGCGCATGTGCAGAAATGCATCAGCCATTGACAGAGAAGCACTATTATTATTATTATTATTATTATTATTATTACTACTACTACTATCTATTATTATTATTATCATAATAATAATAATAATAATATATGATAATAATAATAATAATAATAATAATAATATCATTGTTTCTCTAAGGCGTCCTGATGCAGCTGCATGGCACGATCCGTGTCCGGAAATAAGCCTCCAATACCCTTGTTCGAGGTCCTCCAATCCCCCTTTGCAGGCCAGTCTCTCGACTGGTAAGCAAGGCCACCGATGGAGCTCCTGAGAAAGACCGCACTAAGCCAAGGTTACTCCGCAGTTCCAGTAACCTCTTGCAAAACGTCGCCGAATGTGCAAGTGCATACACCAAGCATGGCGGCTAGAACTGCTTCAAAACCCCATCCATAACAATTTGGCAGACAACTGGGTCCTGGGCTACCAACCAGCATGGCGGAGTTAAAGATCTTTTATGAGGCCTCAACGATCCTCCTCCAGCATACCACCGAATGGTTATGGATTGGCATCACAGTTTAACGCCGTAAGGCCATTGGGCTGGATAATACTATTAATAATAATAATAATGATAATAATAATAATAATAAATAATAATAATAAACACCAATCGGTGGAATAAAGGAAGTGACGGCATAGAACATTACTCTAGGAGCTTTATACCAATCAGCCCATGGAAGTACGAAGATTTTGACGATAGCTGACACCCCCGCAAGGCAGCTCCGAGCCTTCCAGACAGACCAATACTTTCAAAGAAAATATCCTTTGAAAATACTGGCACCGACGGGAATCGAACTGGCGATAGGTCCCAGATGGTAGACCTTAACCACTGGGCTATCGCGGTGCCACTAATAATAATAATAATAATAATAATAATAATAATAATAATAATAATAATAATAATAATAATAATAATAATAATAATAATAATAATAATAATAATAATAATAATAATAATTACTATATCTGAGGCGTACTGATGCAGCTGATGGCATATCCTTGTTCGAGGTCCTCCACCCCCCCGTGTCAGTCTCTCGCCTGATGATCGGGGCCACCGATGGAGCTCCTGGGGGCAAGACTGCACTAAGCCGAGGTTATTCCGCAGTCCCAGCAACCTCTTGCAAGACGTCACCGAATGTGCAAGTGCATACACCAAGCGCGGTTGCTAGAGCTGCCTCGAACCCCACCCATAACAATCTGGTGTCTGCTGGGTCCTGGGCTATCAACCAGCATATGCGGAGTTTAAGATCTTTTACGCGCGCAACGACCCTCCTCCCCAGCATCTACCACCAAAGGGTTATGAGTTGGCGTCACAGTTTAACGCCTTGAAGCCATTGGGCTGGAACTCTGTTTAGCAAGTGTGACTAGGTTTTTTCATCGGGATTTCCCTCAAATATGTCACAGTCAACACTCCAAGGCAGATTTACTATATCTGAGGCGTACTGATGCAGCTAATGGCATATCCTCAACGGACATAAGCCTCCAATACCCTTGTTCGAGGTCCTCCACCCCCCCGTGTCAGTCTCTCGCCGGATGATCGGGGCCACCGATGGAGCTCCTGAGGGCAAGACTGCACAATAATAATAATAATAATAATAATAATAATAATAATAATAATAATAATAATAATAATAATAATAATAATAATAATAATAATAATAATAATAATAATAATAATAATAATAATAATAATAATAATAATAATGATAATAATAATAATAATAATAATAATAATAATATAACAATAATAATAATAATATGATAATAATAATAACAATAATAATAATAATAATAATAATAATAATAATAATAATAATAATAATATAATAATAATAATATAATAATAATAATAATAATAATAATAATAATAATAATAATAATAATAATAATAATAATAATAATATAATAATAATAATAATAATAATAATAATAATAATAATAATAATAATAATAATAATAATAATAATAATAATAATAATAACAATAATAATAATGATAATAATAATAATAATAATAATAATAATAATAATAATAATAGTAATAATAATAATAATAATAATAATAATAATAATAATAATAATAATAATAAGACAGAAGTCTCACCCAGGTTTCCCAGGGACCAGGGCCTCCATTATTCTCCAATTAAACTGTGATCCTGGAAACTTGAACTACCCTGATAGTTCAGGACAGAAATGCCACTTTTCCAGATCCAACCGCCAAGTCTGGGGTGGCACCCACAACCAGCTTCAGAGGAGCATGCTAAGTATGAATCGTACGTGAGACACCGTGTCTATCTTGTCTTGAAGTCTTCGTTCGATTCTTAAATTGTAATGGTCCCTGCACCATATGAGAGCGAGTAGGGAAATTTTCCTGCGTTTTCTTCCACGGGATGGCGCAGCCAGTGCCACTTTTTGCATTTTACTGTGTTGTCCTGTTGCAGCAGTTGCTTGTGGAGTCTA
Source organism: Paulinella micropora (assembly GCA_019918135.1). Classification (NCBI taxonomy): domain Eukaryota; phylum Cercozoa; class Imbricatea; order Euglyphida; family Paulinellidae; genus Paulinella; species Paulinella micropora. The sequence continues at coordinate 5,399 of WBZZ01002329.1, read as the reverse complement.
AAGAAAAAGCCAACGTCGTGATGCCACTCTATGGACGGCCTCGAAAGTTGGTCCCGTCCCACTCATACCATCCTGTTTATGTCCAGTCTCGTCTGTCCCAATACTTCTTTTTACCTTCTCGTCCTCGTCCTGCTCGTCCTCGTCCTGCTCGTCCTCGTCCTCCTCGCCGTCCTCCTCCTCCTCCTCCTCCTCCTCCTCCTCCTCCTCCTCCTCCTCCTCCTCCTTCCTCCTCTTCCTCCTCCTCCTTCTCCTCCTCTTCCTCCTCCTCCTCCTCTTCTTCTTGGATTCTTGGATTCTTTTTACTTAGAGAGATAATTGTACAATAATAACTCATGGAGTAACTGCTAACAGCTATTGCCTAAAGCAAATCGCTGGTCGAGGCAGTGACCAGTGTCTGGGTTTGTAGTCATTAATATATTTAAATTTCGAGTCCGGCGTTACGAGCCTGATTAATTAATAAGTATTGCTTAAGTTCCTTTTTGAATTGGCTTAGTTTGGTTAAATGAAAAATATGTTCGGGTAATTTGTTGAATATGTTAGCATTAGTTTGCGTGAAATTCGGGTCGTTTCTGTCTATATATAGTTTTCTTTTCTTAGCATAACGAGTGCGATGGTTATGTGCGGTATTAGTGCTGATGCATTTATTATCATGTATTGGTTGTTGTTTTATTTTTGTTGAGTGTATGTATGGATGCGTTTCGATACATACCCTGTATATGTATAGGTTATAGATGTCAAGAAGTTTTAGCTTATGTAGAGGGGCAGTATGGGAGCGCGGGGCTGCTTGTACTAGTAGACGTATGATGCGCTTATGGATAGTGACGAGTGGGTGTATATATTTTTTTGTTTTTGTCTTGTGTGCCCCATATACTTATATTATATATGAGATGTGGGTATACATGGAAGTAATAAAGTTGTTGCAGGGTATGGGTAGGTAGGAGCTTATTAGCATATGCTAGGATTTGAACCATAGGGTGGATTTTGGTAATAAAGTTGTGGACTTGTTGGTGATATTTGAGGTTACGCTGTAGTACTATGCCAAGAAGCTTCGCTTGTTGGAGATGGATGTTAAAAGGATGTTTATGGAAAATTGTATATTGAGTTTTAGTTGGGTTAGGAACAAGGTTATTGGTATGGAAGTAGTTGATAAGGCGATCTGTAGTGTATTGCGCGTTTGTTTGCAGTGCTGCGCCAGTTTTCGCTGTGATCACCAGTGGTGTCGTCAGCGTATGTATAGACTGTGCCATTAGTGATGTGTCGGGTGATATCATTAATGTATAGAAGGAAAAGGGTAGTTGATAGTGTGCTGCCCTGTGGGATTCCATGCGTTATTGTTCGCGGTTGCGAGCGGGCATATTGGATGTGGACTTGCTGGGTTCGATTGGAGAAATAAGAGGCAAAGAATGCAAGGGTGCTATCACAGAAGTTAAAGTTATGTTTGAGTTTATATATTAGTTTATCGTGTTCGACAGTATTATAGGCCTTGGAAAGGTCTAGTAAAGGGCGAGGACTAGGTCGTGCGTATTTTTATGTGCAATTATTTTATTTAAGATTGTTTGTATGGTCATAGTCGTGGAAGAGTCAGTGCGGAAGGCATATTGGGTATGTGATATTATATTATGGTGTAGGAGGTGTGTCATAAGTTGTTTATTTATTATGGTGTCAAAAATGTTAGCAATAATAGGTAATAGTGAGATCGGGCGGTAGTTACTAGGTATGCTGCTGTCTTTATTTTTATATATTTCTATTACTTTCTTCTTTTTTTTTTCTTCTTCTTCTTCTTCTTCTTCTTCTTCTTCTTCTTCTTCTTCTTCTTCTTCTTCTTCTTCTTCTTCTTCTTCTTCTTCTTTCTTTCTTTCTTTCTTTCTTTCTTTCTTTCTTTAAGGGTATCTATTTTTTCTTATTCAGCTAACGGGAAAAACGATAAAAATAACCCGATAATGATGCAGAGTTTGCTATCATAACCGCGTTAAATTTATGTTTTAACCCGAATTACAGCTTCAACATAAGAGTGGAGAGCTTCTTCTTCTTCTTCTTCTTCTTCTTCTTCTTCTTCTACCTACCTACCTACCTACCTACCTACCTACCCGCCTACCTACCTACCTACCTACTACCTACCTATCTACCTACCTACCTACCTACCTATTTATCTATCTGTCTATTTTCTATCCGCTCATCTTTTTTCTTCCTTGCTTGCTTGCTTGCTTTTCATTTTGCTTGTTGCTGTTGTCCTGCAGGGCGACGGCAAATCATGTCCTTACTGTGGCTCCGTCGCGCTCCAAACCAAGGTACTGATCTCTCTCTCTCTCTCTGGCTCTCTCTCTCTCTGGCTCTCTCTCTCTCTCTCTGGCTCTCTCTCTCTATATATCTCTCTCCTTCCCCCCCCCCCCCCCCCCCCCCTCTCTCTCTCCCTTCTCTCTCTTACTAATTCCTCTTCCTACTCTCTCTATCTATCTCTCTCTCTATATATATATGTATATATATATATATATATAAATAATATAATATATATATATAATATAAATATATATATATGTATAAAATATGTATATTATATATATATATGTATGTACATCTATCTATCTATCTATCTATCTATCTATCTATCTATCTATCTATCTATCTATCTATCATCTATCTATCTATCTAATCTAATCTAATCTAATCTAATCTAATCTAAGCTAATCTAATGTCTAATCTAATCTAATCTAATCTATCCATCTGTCTATCTATCTATCTATCTATATATCTATCTATCTATCTATCTATCTATCTATCTATCTACCTACCTACCTAACTACCTACCTACCTATTTATCTACCTACCTACCTACCTACCTACCTACCTATCTATCTATCTATCCTATCCTATCCTATCCTAATCCTCATCCTCATCCTCATCCTCATCCTCATCCTCATCCTCATCCTCATCCTCATCCCTTATCCCTATCCCTTATCCCTTATCCCTTATCCCTTATCCCTTATCCTTATGCTTATGCTTATCCTTATGCTTATGCTTATCCTTATGCTTATCCTAATCCTAATCCTTATCCTTATCCTTATCCTTATGCTATCCTTATGCTTATCCTAATCCTTATGCTTATCTTTATCCCTGATCCTTTTCCTAATTCTTATCCTAATCATCCCTATCCTTATCCTTATCCTTATCCTTATCCTTATCCTTATCCTTATCCTTATCCCTTATCCTTATCCTTATTCTTATCCTTATTCCTTATCCTTATCCTTATCCTTATCCTTATCCTTATCCTTATCCTTATCCTTGTCCTTGTCCTTATCCCTTATCCCTTATCCCTTATCCCTTATCCTTATCCCTTATCCTTATCCATATCCTTGTCCTTATCCTAATTATCCTTATCCTTATCCTCATCCTTATCCTTATCCTTATCCCTATGCTTATCCTTATCCTTATCCTTATCCTTGTCCTTATCCTTATCCTTATCTTAATCCCAATCCCAATCCTAATCCCAATCCCAATCCCAATCCCAATCCTAATCTCACTCCTAATCCTAATCCTAATCCTAATCCTAATCCTAATCCTAATCCCCCTTATTCTCTACCTCTATCTATCTATCTACCTTATCTTAATCCTAATCCTAATCCTAATCCCAATCCCAATCCCAATCCCAATCCTAATCTCACTCCTAATCCTAATCCTAATCCTAATCCTAATCCTACTCCTAATCCCCCTTATTCTCTACCTCTATCTATCTATCTATCTATCTATCTATCTATCTATCTATCCATCTATCTACCTACCTACCTATCTTTCTATCTATCTGTCTATCTATCTATCTATCTGGATGGTGTGGGTGTGCTGGGCCCGTGGTGGGGTGCCTTATGTGTGCCTAGCCATACGCCTATAAGTCACATGCCGAAATAGCGACGGGAAGCACAATCCTGTTCCCTCAGGGTGCCCTTTCTCGCTTGTTGAGCCCGGAATAAAACCCACAGTGCTCTGTCGGTTTATACTAGACTGTCGAACAGTCTCGAAACTCCATCTGCTTACTGGGTCCTCTGTAATGGGGTGGGAGCTTGTTCTGCAAGGGGCGCTTATGGAACGAGCCCTGGCCCCGCCTGGTACTAGGGAGTTTTGGTATCGCCTGAATCAGTCCTTCCGTGCAAACATCACGGCTTAGCTGGGCATCGGGTTAATACTTTACCCACAGACTTCCTTGGTTGACGAAATCAGAAGCTCCTTTTTTCTGACATTAGTCGATATCTCATCTATCTATCTATCTATCTACCTACCTACCTACCTACCTACCTACCTACCTATCTATCTATCTATCTATCTCTCTGATTTTACATTTTTTGCATGTTGCTGGCCGGGAAACGCCATTTGAACTTTACATCTGTGTGCATATTAAAATCGAGTTGTACATCTAGATCTGACTTGTATGCAAACAGGAAGGCAAGCGAGGCAACGGGCGGCAGCGCATGAAATGTAACTTTCAAACATCTGATAGTCCTGAGAGAGAGAGAGAGAGAGAGAGAGATGAGAGAGAGAGGGGGGGGGGGGGGGAGGAGGAGGAGGAAGAAGAAGAAGAAGAAGAAGAAGAAGAAGAAGAAGGAAGAAGGAAGAAGGAAGAAGAAAGAAGAAAGAAGAAGAAGAAGAGGAGGAAGAGGAAGAAGAAGAAGGAGGAGGAGGAGGAGAAGAAGAAGAAGAAGAAGAAGAAGAAGAAGAAGAAGAAGAAGAAGAAGGAAGAAGGAAGAAGAAAAGAGGAGGAGGAGGAGGAACAAGAGGAACAAGAGGAAGAAGAGGAAGAAGAGGAACAATAGGAAGAAGAGGAAGAAGGAAAAGCAGGAAAAGCAGGAAGGAGGAAGGAGGAGGGACGAGGGACGAAGGAGGAAGGAGAAAGAGGAGAAGGAGGAGGAGGAGGAAGAGGAGGAGGAGGCGATACTACTACTACTACTACTACTACCACTCCAAACAAAAAAAAAAAAAAAAAAAAAAAAAAAAAAAAGAGAGAGAGAGAGAGAGAGAGAGAGAGAGAGAGAGAGAGAGTATATGCGAGTCAGTGTACATACATACACATACATACATACATACAAACGTACGTACGTACATACATACATACATACATGCAGACAGACAGACAGACATACATACATACATCAAACATACATACATACGTAAGACATTGATAGATAGATAGAGATATAGATAGGTAGGTGGATAGATAGATATATAGTTGATAAACACATAGATCGATAGTTAGATACACATACATACATACATCACGCAGAGCCCCGCACCCCCCCCCCCCCCCCCCCCCCACACACACACACACCCCTTCCCCTCTACACACGCTGGGATCCGCCACTGGTTTGTCATAACAACAACCAACGAAGAATCTAAACACAATTTTTTTTCTCGCA
>WBZZ01002328.1:0-21956 GCA_019918135.1 Paulinella micropora | reverse complement strand
GGTGGCTGACGCGGTGAGAAACAGGTGAAATACCAGTAAATTGCAGAGGCGGTCACTTCGTTTATTTACGTAATTTCGTATCCGTTGCAGATTTTGGTGCAACTTACGATCTAGTGTGAATAGATTGTTAGTCTTCAGTTGTGATGGCAAAGCCTGCTTTTGTTTCAAGACTGTCTACCAGGCTGAACAGTCATTAAACTGGTAGTGTCGGGTTTGTCAACTCAAGTTGAAATAGCAATTCAACTCTGAAGGCTAGACGGAAATGACTAGGACTGATGTAACGGTTTGACTAAAAGAGTTTGAAATCAAACTTTTTTTTTTTGGAAGTTTTCTTTGTCCAAATGTCGACTGTGGTAGGAGTTTGGATACAACCCAAAATGTGTTAGAAAGTTACTTAATTACGGACGGTTTCAAGTCACCTACCGTCAGTAATCCTACTCTTAAATATATAATCATCTGAGATCGGTACTACCTATCATCAACAGACTCTGATATATATTATTAACTAATATCTCTGTCATCATACCGTCATATATTAATATATATATAGTTGCCGGTATTTTAACCTGTTTGACCAATACTACACTAGTAACTTGATATAATGATCCGGAACTCACAATAGACCGCGTCACACAGGCTGCAGTAACAAAGCTTTAATGACGCGCCAAACCAACAGCAGAGAGCGCGCAGAGTAATATGACTGACCGGATATAAGTAATGGCTCTCATATGTAAGTTCTCCTGAGGGCGAAGTGGTCGTTAGCATAATAAACATAGATCCGTTGTCATATGTAGGTTTTAGTTGTTGTTAGAACCCCCATCAACTTCGCAGCAGGTAAACTCATTCCAAGATTTTGAAGTGCTGTTTGCACAGAATTCAATGTTTTTATTGGGAAAGTGTAGCCGGAGGTTAGTTTTTCAATGTATTAAAGGTATTGCTGTGTTCCAGAGTATGTTCTGAATTTTAACAACTAATTTTCGACCTATGTTCAAAGTTCATAGTTTTCATTTTCCACCGTACTCCTCTGCAAAAACCCTTAGGCAGGATTACTCAACATAAACATGTGAATTCATTGTGCACTTGTGTGCATAAAAATGAGTGCAGAGTGCATCATGCAAACAGCATTTTTCAGTTAAAAAACACCATACTTTCTATGTCCTGAAATCTGAACTTTGGAGTCGACAATAAGGATTTCAAGAACTGAGCTACACCTTTTTTCTAAAACAAACACTTGTGTCATGCTTGCTTTTGCTTGAAACGATGTGGTTTGAACATTTACCTGCTTTGAAGTACTTGACCTCCGACATGATTTTGGTGGCGCCGGCCAGTGAAATTTCTGTGGCAATATTTGACAAGACCATGCCAATTCCCGGAGAGGAAACCAGAAAAATTTCCAAAAAATATTTGAACAGACAGGCCTATCGACATACGTAGCCTTTGAAGTGAGGCCGCACTAATTTTTTTTTTATTTGACTGCTTTTGCGGGGTCGAGATTGGTAAAAGTCATGGCTAGAGAGGGTTTTGTGTTTTTTTTCTGTGTATTTCTCATGCATACTTTCACGTCCCGTGATCTTGTACAGTCTTTCCAAACGTTGTGCACATGCTGTCTGCAAAATGGTGTGTTGTAAACTTATCTGTAGCATGTGTTGTTCTTTCTTCCCTGAAGCCCTTTTTTGCACCTGTCTTGTATCACTCCTATATGTGTTGTATGTGCTTTTCTGGGAATGTAATGTGCTGAATCTATTCACAATCACATGGTCTTTGTTTTGCATATGTTCAACTACTGCTCCTTTCTTTGTAACCCTGTTGTTGGTGATCTGTTCTGGGCTGCAGACAGGCTAAAAAAATCGTGGGTGAGATCTTTAAAGATTTTCAAAAAAATTTCTGCACTTTCTGTACAAAATGCTTTTATTAAATAGTCTCTTTGATTTCCTTCACTTTCTGTACTTGTGCCGGCCTTGTATTTAAATATAAAAATTTCTGAGTGAGGACCTTATGCCCTACTTTTGCTGATTTTGGCCGGTTTGTTTGCAGGCTTAAGGTTACCTTTTTGTAAAAAAAACTTTGTATATTTACTTATAAGCATGCATACTGAATGATCCGGAACTCACACTAGACCGCGTCTGCAGTAGTTTGAACAAAGCCGCTTTAATAACGCCAAACCAACAGAGAGTGTGTATACACCCCTGTGCTGCCACATGTACAGCTGAAAACGTACAAAAAGGTTTTCAATAAGCTCCCTTGGGATCAGCCCAATGGGTCACTGTTCCCTTTTCTCAAAAATGTTCTCTCCCAACTCAAAAAACGAACGTAGCCTTTCCTTTTTGAGTGTGGTGGGTGTGTTTGTGAGTGTTGTCGTGTATGTGTGTGCGTGTGTGTGTACCGAGTGCTGTGCCGGGAAGGTGGACCCTTCATAGACTTGTTGTTGTTGCCTTGGGAGCTGCTCAGTATCCGAGTTCTTGTCCTTGCTGACCTATTCATCACCACACCACACGTTTATAGTGCTTGAGTGTGATGAGTGGTGTGTGTTTTGTTTGTTTCTCACGAAACTTCAATAAAAATCGTCCCAAAAACACCCTCCGTTTTGGCTTTCCTGTGTTTGTTTTGCACTTAATTCCCTTGGCCTATGTCTTGTCTGACTGGCCTACCACCCCCTTAAGAGATGCGGGCCACCACGTTTGGTGTAGGATGTATGTAGTTTGTGCAAACAGGTTTTATGCTAATGGAATAGGTTTCTGTTTATGTCTCGTTTGTGTCTGTTTCCCTCAGCCTCCTGACACTTCCTTACGTTTTCCTTACGTTTGTGTGAAGCTAACCACGTTTACATGTGGCTATACAGACTGGAGTCTGAGTGAGTTATTGGTTGTTGTTCTCCTCGTAAGGAGGATGTATGGGGATAAGTGTAGGAATGCCCCCAGGGAACAGACTGTATGTCTTTTTACTTCCTGTGGTGTGCTGGTAAGGACTCCTCTGACTCGACAATATGTCGACGATCAATCCAGTGAACACTATTGTGTTATTACACCACTGGAGACACACTTCGTGACCCCACAATCACCAAACACGCGATCGTTAGTGTCAGAGTCGTACACCGTGGCAACGACTGTTTTGCCGTGCCGCTGTTTGGGCCTCTGTGCAAAGTTTCACTGTTGTTTTTGTGCACTGCACACTCCTCACACCTCCCCAGCTCCTTTTCTACACTCCACCACTACCTTTCCTTCTTCTTTCGCTTGGGGAAGTGGCTTTTTTCAAATTGCTTGAATGGATTTGGATTATAGAAAATTTTAGGCTGGGACTCCACTATTGTCGGTTAAAATCAAAGTTGAAGATATTATTCAATGCAAGCCGTGATCTACATCCACTCTATCCAAGCACTCTGAGAATAACCTAATCTTCCTCCTCTTCAAAAGAGAGGAAACCCGCCAGTATGGTGGGAAAATGTAGGAGACTGTCAGAGCCAAGCAATAAAAAGAAAACAGAGAGCCATTTCCTAATGTCCGCCCTAACGATAATATTATCCTGCCGCGTAAAAGGTAGTACTGTGACCGGTTACTTGTCTTAATATTATCGTTTTCAACCGGCTCAAAGTATATATATGAAAACGGGTATAACCATATCTTGACTAGATATAGATCATCTATACATCACCGTCACTGACGGTGACGGTGTGCATAGGGGTATAAGAAAAGGTCACGCGTAATTATATACCTATCAGTCTGCGCCTACATGATGACGGGTACTTGTATACTATTAATATCGGGCGCCGGCTGGGGGCGGCGGATCGAAATGTTGCGGGCGAATGGCCCAACTTCAAGTCACTCAAAATCTTACGCAGTGTAAGTGTTCGGTTGGCGAATGGCCCAACTGGGCTTGAAATATGAAGTTGCTTAATACACTGAAGTTAATCCGATCCCTACGAGTACGGCGACGACCCGGCCGTCACTGAGGTTCGTATTTGCATTCTAACCCGAGATTGGTCAAGTCACCTTCGACTTTCGCGCATAGGGGTGAGCGCGCTCGCCGGGGGGGGGGGGGGGGGGGGAGAGAGAGAGGATTATGCCGGCCCCGTTAATTAGGTAATTACCCGGTCACTCACCTAATACCTTTTACACTCCGATTTGCTGGGAGACTCCGTTAGAAGCCACGATGCCAATCGACACTTTTAATCCGCAAGTATATAGCAGAACTGACAAACTCAAAGGTAACAATGAAACTGAAATAAAGTCCGCACGACTTTAATTATTACACAATTGTTATTGTCCAATCCTGAATGCCAATATAGACCGTTACGTCCGTTACCCTTATTGACTAGAACTATACGGTCATTCGAATTAAAGAATAAATTACTTACCAGTCACAAAGTAATCACTAATAGTAAACGTAATTATCCTACCAACGCTCCCCTTAGTTCTATGTGGGTATGCAAATTACCAATCAATACATCTACGATTAACAACTATTCCAATGCGATAATGGCCTCCATTTCAAGTTAGTACTGAAATGATGTTAGGTCACAAAACTGATAAATTGCCTTCCATTCCAGTCCAACCGCCTTTGTTTCGTTACCACAATGGCATCTCGATGTTACGATTAAAACATCAGCAGTAGGTCTTTCAAGTATGACCAATGGCATATTAGTACGTAAACTGAATTACATCACCGACTCATTGAGTTCAATATAATTAGTTGAATTCTGCCATCCCGCCAATCATTATGATAAAATTACGCGACGTACAGTCGGCTCCGATGACTGATGTCCTCTTCCCGCTCTCGTCGCAATACCATCGATGGTGGTGCAAACCACGCGCCTCGCATTCGTGCTCGACTTTCAAGTCCACGGGAACATCTTCTCAATGCGCTCGACTACCTGCGCAAAACACTTCCTGCCCACTCCAAAGAGAGAAAACTCACAACAGAACAACATAAATCGACTTTGCGTAAATTTGCGTACTTAGCGTGAGTTTGCAGACTTGAGATATAAACTCATGGATCAAGTTTTACCATAAACTTACTAACGTCGAGATACTCAAATTGATCTTTAGGAACATGTTTAGTTAGTACGTCTGCAATTTGTTTCTTTGTTCCTACCTTTACAAATTTAATCTCATTGTCTCTCTGTGCGTGATGAATGAAATGAAGTTCTAGGGGTAAGTGTTTAGTACGTGGTCCCGACATTCCCCTTTCTGCTGCTAAGATAGTCTGTGCATTATCTTCATAAAGCTCTATCGGTCCTTTCTGTACTATATCTAATTCTTCCGTGATATGTCGGATAGCCAATCCATTCCGTATACACTCTGCTGCTGCAAAAATTTCAGCGTCATTAGAACTAAGTGCAATCCTAGTCTGTCGCTTTGACAACCAAGCTACCGGGTCTCCTCCCCAAAACACTACATATCCTGTACGTGACTTTCCGGTTTTCTCACAGACCTTATGTGCTGCATCGGGCCACAGAGTAATTCGCGGGTATGTCCTTCCTTCTTGAGATGATCTAGGCCCGTGAAATGCAATACCGCGATACGAACTTTTCAAATACCTGAAGATCCTACCTAACAAAGCATAAGCAAGTCCTGGATTTACTGTTTGCATTACACTAGCTGCATTGAGTGCTTGATCTGCATCTGGACGTGTCATCTTAGTTAGAAAGAAAAGTTTCCCTACCAAACTAGGTATCGAATGTTTCCTAAGGGCGCTTGTTTCTCCCATGGGCTCGGGCTCATGTTCAGCACTTGGAGTACTTACTAATCTGACATCGGCATATCCTACATCCTTTAAAATCTGTTTCTGATACTAGTACTTGTTCTGATGCAATAGAATGCGTCCTCCTTCCTGAACTATTTATATCCCTTTAAACTCTTTAGCCACTCCCAAACGCTTAAGAGGATAAAACTTTTCTAGTTTACTAGCGAAACGGTCGTACGCTTGTTCGTTAGGAGCTGAGAAAATAAGATCGTCTACATGGAAAATACCTATGATAGCATCTCTTATCGGCTTATCCTTTTCTACGAACATACATAAGTCTGAGTCTATAAGCTAGTAACCTGAATCCTAATTCCTCTAACTTAGGGGCTAAAATCTCATACCATCTCCTACCAGCTTGCGGCGCGCCATACAGAGCTCCATCTACTCTCCATGTCATGCCCTCATGCTCCTCTCTGTCTATCCCATCGGGTGCATAAGCATATTAATAAACAGGATCATGCATGCGTGCATTTAGATAACCGTTTTTGAAGTCTATACCGTATAGCTTATGTCCATGCCATGCTGCAAGCTTAGACAAAAAGAGTAATGAGCGATGCGCGGCGCAGGGTACAAACAATTAATTGATCTGGGTTATAACTAACTGCTGGCTCTTAGTTAGCATATCTCCCCGCAAAAGCTAACCTTGACTTAATGAACTTACGTCCTTTCTAGTCAAGTTTAACTTTATGTACCCACGTGAGTCTCACTACTTTTACTCCTTTTTCTTTCGCTTCCTTGGGGCTTACCCACGTGTAAGTGTTAAAAGACTTCAGAGCTTCAATCTCTTTGTCCATTCCTGCTTTCAAATCTTTTGCAGTTAAGCCCTCATCTACGATTACCTTTGGTACGGTAACCTTCAATGTCAGGTACAGTAGCGCAGTGGTGTGAACCTCTACGATACTTTCTGCGGACATTTCGGGGTGCTCTAGTCCTCCGACTGGTCTTATCCTATCTATCCAATACTTTCTAATCTCGCTGTCTAACATCTTTTCTACTTGACCGTCGTCAAAGACTACGAAGATTACTCGTTTTCCCCTATAGTTTCCTTTTCCTACCTGCTTTCCTATATAATACATACACCTAAACACCCTATAGGCTTTAGTTGTCGGATAGCTGGCTTGTAGCCTAGACATTGCTCAAAAGGCGAGGTGCCTTTCCTAGGTCCTGTCGTGGCCGGCCCGGTTACTTAGAATGTTGTGCAAGGTTGTGGCGGTATGCTCCATCTCTGCCCAAAACTGTGGGGGCAAGTTAGCCTCGTATCGCATGGCCCGGGCTGGTCCGGCTGTGATGTCATTGACCTTCTCAGCTATAGAATTGCCATCTTTGTCACCTGGGGCACTAGTCTTCCAAATGAATTGAAGCGGCTTCCACCACTCTATGATTTCAGTTGGGACATCGAACTCATTATCGCAAGTGATCTCTTTGACTGTCCTGCCTGTCTGCCTCTCAAACCATGCTACAGCTTGCTTCAAACACTCTACGAATTCGTTCTGTAACGTAAGTAAAAATCCTTGATGTACCCCGAGTAATCGTCTGTCACGCAAAATTTATGGTACTTAGTAATACCGTGAATTGACATGACCGCCCACGGTCCGGAAGTATCTACATGCAAAATCTCACAAGGGTAACTCGCTCTCCTAATTCTATCAACCTTAAATCGGGGCAACACTTTAGCTTTCCCCATCATACAGGCTTCACAAAATCTAACTCTATCTTCGCTTCCTGTCACTTTCCTTTCCATTGCCTTGCAATGCATCGGTCTTTGGTAATGCCTTATGACCACTACACTGATGTATGACATAAATGTCAATCGGTTTACCCTTCTTACCTTTCTCAGGATACATAGCATATAAAATGCTGCCTCTAGCTTCCTCACTCTCACTTACTTTCGCTTGTTTGCTCTCTTTTTCTCTCTCTTTGGTGCTTCCCGCCCCGATTACCCCATCTTCTTCTTCCTCTCTTTCACTTTGGGGTCGTAACGCTCGTTTATGTTGAGGGGCTTATCCTTTTCGTTGTCCCAGCGGTAAAGCATGCCAGGTGTCAGTCTCCCCCTCACGATCACGTCACTCTCTTTTATCCTTATGGGGTGCTTAAGGATTAGTAGTTGGTGGGCTTTTATCCTTATGGGGTTCTGGTGAATGATAGACCGATGATGGTTGTGGTCCATGTTTCCTGTAGACATGATGTTAACCGGTACCCTAGTGTCTAACAACATATCTTTCTTTACCAAAACTGGCTTTCCCGATCCATCGATTCTTGTCAATCGTGCTTGCCACATGTCTCTCACTACACTCTCTCCGTTTCCGGTGACTAAGCTAACGGGTTCTATCTCTCGAACGTTGCGCAAGATGTGTGGTGTACAGGCTATGTCTCTTGACGATCCACTGTCCTGCACTATCATCTTTTCTTTTCGTCCTACCGTCTTGCTGTCGTCTACCATGAGGTTGTGGTCCTGCTCCTCGTCCTTCTCTTTCTCTTTCTTCTGGAGCCTTTCTTTCCTTTCTCGTTCGAAAATTCGAACCTCTCCTCGTGCAGCCAGTCCAGCTCTTCTCGTGCTTCACAATACGATCTGTAGCTTATGGGTACACCTGCCCTAATCTCATCTGAGTTTCTAGAGTGTTCTAGGTTTTCCGGGTCATCCTCATCATCCTCTTCCGGGTCTGAGTGTCCGTCTATCTCCCGTCTCTTCCTATCAAGCTCTTTTCTCTTCTAGATCTGTGCTGCCTGTTCTGGACTGAAGAACTTCTGGGCATCGCCTGAGTGTAACTTACGCAAATATGCGTTCAACGTACCCCCTCTCGCTTCTACCTCGTGCCAGATTTTCATCAAGTGGGGCATCGATCTCACTATCGAAAGAACAATTGATTGTCGTGATTCTTGGCCATGTCAAGTACCCCGTAATCTATGATGGCTAAAAGTTCTGAGTAAAACTCGTTCTCTTTACCGTCTGGGTCATACACAGTCCTTCTTTCACTACTATCGGTTCTGCTCCCTTCGTCAGTGCGTATAGCAACCTAGCTATCTCTGACTTCTCAGGTCTTGGATGTCATTCGCTATGTCTGAACTCACACTCCCACTTAGCTCTCTCCTTAGCTTTCGCGCTTTCAGTGTTCTTAGCTGCTCTCTTCTCTATGACTGTTCTCTTGTGATCAATATTTTGCCTGCTGCATGTTTCAGAAATACTTCGTTCACAGCCCAAAACACATCTGTCAGCAGTCCTTCTACTTCAGCCACTCTCTCTCCTTCCTTCTTCATCATTCTCACGACACCTTCTGTTTCATCGTCTATTACACACAGGTTGTTCAGCTGTTCACTTATTCTCTTAAAGTCCTCAAAGCCTATCACCTTTCCGTGTTGTGTGTCTCTTTTACTGCTCTTCCCCACAGGTGTGTTGTGTGTGTGTGTGTCACTTGTTGGCTGTCCCTGTGAATCTACACTGTCTTCTACCCTATCTAACGGGGACGGACCTTGTGGTAGCAGCGATGGAGGCCAGGACTTCCCTTCTCTTGCCCCTATACGCTCAACAGCCTCCGTGAATGATGTCCCCTTTTCAGCCCTAGTCCCGCCGGTCCCTGCCTCGTTCCCTGGCAAAACAGCATCATTCCGTGAAACTGCACTAACTACTTTCTTACCGGGTTTTTCGACACTTTGCTTGTCGTTTTCCCCGATATATGCGGAACTTAGCGAGTTCTTCTTCCCGGGTTTTGCCGTATCTTTTAGCGAAACTTGCTGTGCACTCGCCCTTTCCCTCCCTCTCTCTCAGTATTCTGATCATCTCACTCTCTGATGGATAGTCACAGGAAGGGCGTGGGCGACGTGATGGGTTTTGTGATAGATCAATAGAGTCCAGACGGAAATTGGGGGTCTTGACGGGCATGATACCCGCACAAATCTGCATAAGCTAGCCTTTTTGCTTCCTCCCCTGCCTTACCCCAACTCCCCCCCTGTCCAAACTTCACTCCACACTGTTCTCCCTTCCAGTTTAGCCCTTGACAACGAATGGTTTGTGGGCCTGTTGTGTTGCTCATTGGAGTGGATGTAGTGTTGTGGTGTTTCGTTCTTTCTCTGTCTAGAGTTCTGAGGGGGTGTGGGTGTCGGTTTCTCTAAGATTTGTGCTTTCCGTTTCTCTTTCTCGTTTAAATGCGAGGGTTTTGGTTGCAATGGTGAGGGTTGCACGCGTTGCGTGTCTTGTGAGGTTGTGAGGGCAGGAGTAGTTGTTGTAGAGGACCTGGTGTCGGGGTGTTGGGCACTAGTGAGAGTGCGTTGTGGAGGGTTGTGGGGTCTGTCTCGGAGTGTGTCTCGAGCCAATGGAGCACTCGACAGTTCCCCCCCACGGGCTCTTGTGGGTTGTTCCAAGGGTTTGTTCTCACTTTGCTCCTTTGAGGCTCACTATTCTCCTCGCCCTCTTGGCAATTCTCAGCTTCACGAGCAATTATGCTTTGCCCACTTTCGATGTTTCCCTCCATCGCATCCTCGCTACCCTCCATAATGACTAGCCCATACTCCTCTTCCGAGCTGTCTTGCCCCTCAGACTTGTCTGAGTCCTTCTCCCTCTTCACCCTCCTCTCCTACTTCTCCTCTCATAAGAGTAACTCCTTTGGCTCCTTTCTTACGAAGTTTGCCACTCTTGTCTCTATGCTTTCCTTTCGAGGAGTCAGAGTGAGCTGACTTTGAACTGGTTCGTTTGGGGTTTGGCTTTAGTTTGGGGCAAAAACGCTTAGTATGCCCAGTTTGATAGCCGTTGTAGCATGTTGCCGTCAGCCACCATTCCTGCTCTTAGCTGTCACTTGATACCCCCATTACTTTCGCCCTTTCTCCCTTTCCCGTTCTTTGTCCATTTCTTGTATTTCTCTCTCTTTTCTCCTTTCTCTCCTCCCTCTCCCTCTCCTAGCAGTAGATTCGCTCCCTTACCCTCTCTCTTTCTCTCTCTCTCTCCTTCCTACGTTCTTTTCTGAGCCTCTTCTGCTTAGCTTCCCACAGCACGTAAATTTCTCTTGCCGATTCTACCATGTCATGGCCTGCTTGCTGCTGCTAATCTGTAATGATCATTGAGGTATGTAGGCCCATAGGCCTCATGCTCAGCTAGCTTCTCTAACAGCTTATTCACTGCTTCCTCTGGCTCAAAAGCCTTTCCTCTCAAGGCCTCTAGCCAGTTCTTCTGGAGTAGATGTTGTGTTAGATACTCATCCATATCTTCTGTCGGTCTCGGTCTCATCTCTTTAAATGCCTTCTCTTCGATATATCTTGCCGCACCACTTAGATTACCGTATTTCTCCTTTACAATGCCGACTTTTTCAAACGGGCAATGAACCTTTTTGCTGCGCAGAAATTATATCACTTTAGCCTCCGAAAATGCTGTTGCGACGAGAAGTTGAAACATTCTGCAGCGATGCAGATATTACTGTTCTTCTCTGTACTTTTTCTTTCTTAGCAAATAGACATCTTTGTTGGTTCTTGTCATCGCCCTCTTCTTCTTTCTGATCGCTCTGTCTTCCCATGCTTTCTTCTCTTCCTTCGTCATGTTTTTCCAGTTGGCTGGTTTGTCTGTCGGTGACTTTGTTCTGGTGGTGTTCGGCTATCTCTCTGTTTCTGTTGTCGTGGTTGTTGTGTTTCGTCTTCTTCGTCTGATCCATCTGGTGTGTCCACCTCGTGTGGTTCTCTCGGTTCATCCATTTCTTCTGCTTTTCTCATCCTGTCTCTATCAAAACCATATTTCGTCTTTCCCGCTTTATGGTCTTTAAAAGCATCATGGAACATGTCCCCTCCTTTATCTGATAATAGCAACTTTGCAAATCCTTTTTGTTTCCGCTAAACACTGGTGTGTGAGACATCGACTGTCTCATGCTAACCGCATGGTGCCGAAATTCGTTTCCCCAGCGGCTCATAACCGTTGATTAGGTAATTACCCGGTCACTCACCTAATACCTTTACACTCCGGTTTGCTGGGAGACTCCGTTGGAAGCCACGATGCCAATCGACATTTTTAATCCGCAAGTATATAGCAGAACTGACAAACTCAAAGGTAATAATGAAACTGAAATAAAGTCCGCACGACTGTAATTATTACACAATTGTTATTGTCCAATCCTGAATGCCAATATAGACCGTTACGTCCGTTACCCTTATTGACTAGAATTATACGGTCATTCGACTATACGAATAAATTACTTACCAGTCACAAAGTAATCACTAATAGTAAACGTAGTTATCCTACCAACGGGCCCACCCGGTATATACTGGCTTAGGAAGTGAATTAGGTGATGGGATTAATACAACCGGTTTTATACGTTAGTTAATATTATCGTTAGTTCATAGTATGGAAAAAAGGGGGTATTTACTCTGAATTTTATGACTTAGCGACCTGCTTAAACTGTTTCGTTTGTTTGGCGGGCTTTTGTCTGTATTGCTTGATACACCTATTAAAGGACGTGTGGAGCTGGTTAGATAGTCAACCGGGGACGCCTGGGCGACGTTAAACCGGCTTCAAATACCTTCTATTCTGTTAAACTGCTTAAGGGTTAGGAGCCTTGTACGTGTTGAAGCACAACAAAATCACCTGGAGTGATAGAGAGGAAAGACATCCACGGTCTGTGTCACACCCAAGAGTGACACAGCAGAAGGGAAGTCCTTCCAACAGTGCTTCAGTACCACTGCGTTAAACGTTGTGGTTGGACAGGGGGTAGAGCTCTGCAGATGCTGGGCTACCGACAGGAGCAAAGAGTGAGCCTTCGGGTCAGAAGGACATCTACAGGAACGATTTAGGGGTTTGGACCACAAAACCCCATTGACAGGCAAGCCCAGAAACCAGTTCAGGGTTGTTTGTGGCGCGCAGGAGTGTTGGTGGTTGCAGGAAATGAGTCTAACAACATACCTTACTATAGCGGTAGGGAAGACTGGGAAGACTTTCAACGTGCAATGCTACAGGCAGTTAGAAAGGACCTTAAAGGTGGTTTTGAGGACCTCCAGGGGCATAAGCTGGATGTGCATCGTGCCAACCTTCGCAGGCTGCACATGGCAGGCAAAAACGTACCTGACTACATGAGTCGGTGGGAGAAGCATGCAAAAAAGAAAGCAGCAGTAGCAGCAGTAGCAGCAGTTAGCAGCAGCTATGTAAATGGAGTGCTGGACAGTGCTTTGGGACTGCAAGGGAGTGTCAGTCATGAAGAAGAGGAGACTGGTATGCCAGTTTTGGACGATGCAGAGGAGGAGTCGAGTGGTAGTATCGACACAGGGGACTCTGCAGAAGAGGAAGAACAAGAAAGAGGAAGAGAGCTCAATCACAGCTACGAGACGTGAGTCTGCCTCAAGGAAGTATGAGGAGGAAAGGAAAGCAAGAGCAAAGACAACTTCCTCTCAGGCATCGTCAGTCTCAGAGGAATCTGGCAAAACAGGAATGAGTGGCAGTGATGAGGCAAAAGGACCGACAGCAGGACTCTCTACAGCTGCAACGACAGACAAGAAGTCAGAAGCTAAGAAAAGCAAGGAGAAGCGAAAGGAGCGACGACTTGTGATGAGCTATGACGAAAGCTTGGTAGTGGCAGTAAGAGAGAAGAGGGTGGGGCTGTTCACGCTAATCTACGTGCACCTCAAGGGAGAGGCGAAGAGACTTGTCACGGACCTAGTCAAAGACGGAACGCCGGATTTTGGGCAACAACCTGATGCCATGTGGAAGAGGCTCAAAGACCGATATGGGAAGGGCAATCCCAGTGATCTGCTTGAGAAGCAGAGAAAGATGGCTCGATGGGAGTTTAACTCCTCTACCCAGTACGAAGGGCAAATTACTGAGTTCGAGTCAGTGAGGGAGCAGTTGTCCAAGAAGGGGCATCATCCCTCTGACTTGAGCTTTGAGCAAATTATTCAAGATGCGATAATTGGTCCGGAAATGAGGGACAAGGAGGTGCAAACCGACTGGAAGCAGTGGCTACTGGCAGCTGACTTTGAAAAAGAAAAGCAAGCATGGCATGTGCACCAATGGTGGCAAGAGCTGAAGCGAAAGGCCAAGGACATTGATCTGCAAAAGGAACGAGAAAGGAAGGCTAGCAAGAAGGCAAAGGCTAATGCTGCAAAGGCAGAAAAGAAGAAACCCTTTTCCACCACATGCCTATACTTCAAGAAGGGGAGGTGTAAAAAGGGAGGAGAGTGTCAATACCTGCACCTTAACGATAAGCTGAAAGGGATCTGCTTCCTGTTCAGAAAGGAAGGAGATTGTAAATACGGGAGTAAGTGTAAGTTCGCTCAAACCGGAAATGAGAGGAAAAGTGGAACGAGCACGAGAGGAGAGGAGGATCAAGGGGGCAGCAAACGCAACCAAAATAATAAGAAAGAGAAGAGTAAGAAGGAGAAGAAATGCTTTAATTGCAAAGGCAAGGGGCATTATGCCTCAAACTGCAAAAAGCCCTGCCTCAGATGTGGAGGTGATCATCCCCTGACCAAGTGTACGCATGGACCAGATGGGGGTGGAGAGCAGCCAGGAGCAAAGGCGAAGGCTGACACGGCCAAGAAGAAGTCCCCGGGGGCGGACACCAGTGGGAGCTCGGACGATGAAGAAGATGGAGAGCTCAACCGCGCCTACAGCCTACTCCGGCAAAGAAGAGCAGCGCGGGCATACATGGTAAAAAGGGTTGAAAGCAGGAAGAGGGGGTGAGGAGAGCCAACACCCCGCAAGGGGTGCAAGTGCAGATCCTCAGCCGGAAAGCCATGAGCCAGTCAACCCCTCCAGCCAACTAGAAGAAGCAAGGGGTGTGTTCCCGGAAGTGGTAACTACGAAGAGTTTGCCAACTATGTGCACACTTTGACTGCTCTGGAGGAAAGCGGCACAACGTCGGCATCGGGTGTGGAGGAGCGAGTGAGTATGGCAGTTGATGCTAATTGCTCCGGAACGCCGGAGGTTGTCGAGGCTCTGATGCACGCCAGCTACGACTACGTACCGGTAAGGACAAGCGATGGTATGGCTGACGGAGAGGCGAAGGCAATCCCAGGGTCTCTGCCGGGCCAGACTCCAAGCGAACGTAAGGGGGTAAAGGAGCCGCGAACTCGAAGAAGGAGGTTAGATTGGGAGCCATGGCAAGACTCTATCTCTCAGGACAGCGAGGAGTCGGATGACTCAAGCTCGGAGGAGGAAGAGGAAGCTCCAATTGCGGTGCGACAATACCGGGACTGTGGCGGTTTAACGCATGAGCTTCGGCACTACGGCGACGGACGGGGAAGGCTGGTGACCTTCGGCACGCCGATGGGGCCGACGGAGTGGATACCCCCGTCCTGGTACCGCTACATACCAACGGGACCGGGTCTAGTGGACCAGTACATGGAGTGGCAACTCAACTGGAAGGAGTTTAGAAGACTCCGGGATGGAACTGGCCTGCCTAGGGCGATGATGGTGAAGGGAACCGGAGGTAAGTCCGGCACCGGGGAGAGCAAGACAATGACTACTCCGCAAACACCCGATTCCATTTATTCACTACCCGAACCTTTGAAGTATGGTCCCGAGACCTACGATGTACCTCCTGAACACCTGCGGCATGCGGATGACGAGCCGGTGGGAGTGGTAGAAGCGCGCCTGGAAGGAAGGTGCTACGGTTCTACGTTTGGACGGGACCGATGCATGAGAACCCGGAAGGAGGACGTGGAGTCGGAGTACCAACAAGTGAGAGCCGACGCCGCTGGACTACTAACCGGTGATATGATGTTCTGCACCAACTACCAAGACAAGAGGGAGCGCTACTACGTGGATGAGAGCATACGAGCTCAGGCGCGCGAATGGGCGTTGATGCCGGCGTATCGCTTGGTGGTGGAGATGGAGGAGCGCGGTCTGGGACATCTGGTTGGGCGGGCCAAGCCCGACAAGATGGTGGAGCATCTTACCCGGCAGGAAGCTCAGAGACGCGGGTTGAATTGGGACAGGTCGTTAGTGCCCATAATATTCACTATCATGCGAGAAGAGGGCACAGGGGTGCTCTACAACTGGGGCATCAACAGGGATAAAGTGAAGTGGGAAGAACCGGGAGTGCCCAGGAACCGGAAGGTATATCGAGAACGAGTGCCGTATCGCACCGTGAAAGCGGCGGTGACGCAGTACAGGGCGATGAAAGACCCGGTGCATGCGGGAAGGTACGACTCGGACTTGAAGCGCGTAGGGTTGGTACGAGATCAAGGGGCCGTGACCCCAATCGTCGCGAAAGGCAGAACGGCACCGTCACCCGTGACGGAGGAAGCAATGCCTCTGCTAACTCCAAAGGCGGAGATCAAGACTACCGCAACCGCAACAGCACCGACGGAGAGCCAAGTGGATCGACCAGGACCAGCAACCCCGAGTCCAGGAAAGGCCAAGTCCGAAATGCTGGCTACTCCTGAGGAGGTGATTGACCCATTGGTGTATCTGGAGAATGGAAGTACTCCGTGGAGGGAACACATGGCGGAGCTCTATGAGGGCTTCGCGGAGGATTCCACGGAGGTGGATGAAGAGTCGGAGGACTCCAAGGATTCGGGGAAAGGGGATGACACGGTGTCCCTAGTGACGCAAGTTCGAGCGGCGGCGCCGTACAACACCCTTAAAGCTGAGATGTTTAAAGCGGAGATGGCAAGGGCACTGGCCCACATCAAGGGGCGGTTGACGCCCACTAAACCAAAGAACCCGGACGATGCAAGCGAGGAGAAGTCGCGCACCCATGTGTTGCGGCACCTTCGAAAGTTGGCGAGGATTATGGCTGAGCTACACAACGAGGACGTCCGAGCCGTGGGCATGGATCAGATGGAAGAGGTGCAGCAACTGATCACCAAAGTTGCCGAGAAACGGCTGTGGAGGCGAGTGGAGCGCCAAGAAGGGGTTCGCACCCCGGAAGCGGTGCCCGGTCAGCCCACCCCGAGGGCAGCGGCAAGCCCCGCACTAATATGGGGACAAATGTCATTTTATTTTCCCAATTCCGACAACATCTCCCAAAGCTGTGAAATACTATTCCAAAGTGGAAATTCTTTTTTGGGAAAAGTTTTCCAGTTTCAGGAAAATATATTACTAATATTTCCCATTTTGGGAAAATATTTCCCCCTTTGCAAATTGTCGAAAATTCTCACTTTGGGAAGATATCTTTCTACTTCTGGAAAATATTCCCTACTTTGGGAAAATATTTTCCGGGGGGGCGTTTTGGAAATCTCACTTTGGGAAAATATTTTATATTTTGGGAAAATATTTATCATTTTGGGAAAATATTTCCCGCTTTGGAAAATCTCACTTTGGGAAAATATTGTCCCAAAATGGGAAATATTGTCCTGAAATGGAAATTATTTTCCCAAACTGGAGACACAGTTGAAGACTTTTCCTGCCCGGACGTATTCAATAAGTGCCAAGTTAGTTATTAACAGATAAAACGACGTTTATTATTCAAGATAACTAAAACTAATTTTCTTGTTGTAAAGTCGTGCTAAAATTACAGCCCTGTCCCAACTCTCTTTTGACATCCTCATACCCCGATCGCGCTGTTTAACTCCGTCATCGAAGATTTCAGTGCCTAGCTGGAAGTCACGATCCTGCACTTTTCCTGTGTAAGGCACTTTTTTCTCTCGAGAGCGTTAGTGAACAATAGACGGGGATTTCCATTGACACGATCATTTACAGACTCAAAGCACGGAAAGAAGAGTGGGGGATTAGGGGGAAGAGAATTTGCCTTACTGTAATCAATTCCCAGAAGTGTACCATGTGCCACATCCCTTTACCAAATTTAATTTCACATCGTGGTGTGTGATTATTTTAGGTTGCATTACGCTTAACCAGATGCGGCCTCAACCAGGCAGTGACGTTGAAAAACATCATGCAGCGCTTACATTTGTCGTGGAAATTCTTCCGCAGCCTGTTTATTAATTAGGCTGATTCTGTCGGTGAAAACCTTTGCGTTCGCCTCCGCCGAGCCAGTCTAATTAATGCTTCTGAAGTACTTCTTTGATCTTGCCGTTTACGCTTGCATTTTTGTCTGGCCCCAGACTGCACATACAGCACCCAGCAAACGGTGTATTCCAACATAATTATAACGTACGGAACAAAGACTTACCATAAGTTTGGCGACTTTCGTACGCGCGCGTGGAGGCTGCGGATCCTCGACTCCTCCTCGTCATCCTCCTCCTCGTCGTTCCTCCGGATCCTCTTCTTCCTGTGACTCAACCAAACGAGACTTGTGCTTGCAAAGGGCGTTGACTTGTTCCTAGTGTTCGTGCTGGCCCAGAAAACAATTGTTTGGCCGCAGACGCGTAAGGTTTGGATGCCTTAAGCTTCGTCGGGTCTGTTGCCTGCAGTGCACTCTTCTGCATCCTTCCCTCACGAGACATCTGAGCTGCAGCCTGGCGCTTTGTCGCCATGGTCGTCCCTCCCCTTCCCTCCCTTTTGGACTCCCTTTTTGACAGTTTGAAAACCGCGTGTCCCAAGAGAGACATTAATTCCCAAATGGCCCACCGATTTACCACGAGTGCAGCCTGTTGGATTTGCCCGCCGACGTGTGGGAAGTGGTTTTTCCTTTGGTGTCCGACAGCCCTGACTGGCTGTACGCGGGGTGGATCCCCGTGTGCAAGAAAACGCGGGACATGCCGCGCCCAGAAAGCTGGCCGAGCCTGAAGATTCGCGCGGGCAGTCCCCCGATCCCAGTCGCACGTTGGGCTGAATGGCGCGAAATCACTAGCGTGACCATTGACAAAAAACCGTCGGGCGACAGGCTGTCGATCTTGGCACAGATCCACGAATCCAAGACTTGCGTGCACAGCCTG
Organism: Paulinella micropora; assembly: GCA_019918135.1. NCBI lineage: Eukaryota > Cercozoa > Imbricatea > Euglyphida > Paulinellidae > Paulinella > Paulinella micropora. The sequence goes on along the minus strand of WBZZ01002328.1, from coordinate 3,473 downwards.
TTGCTCCCCTACAACCTGGTGGATCTCGAACTACGGGAGGCAGCGAAGGTCACTGGCTTGCAGAGGCTGGGATCCAAGGAGCCGGTGCTAGAAGCCTCCGGCGACGGTCTAGCTAGCGCTTGCTCGATAACTGGGGGGGCCTGGTGCGACCGTTAGCTGAACCTTGATCGCTGCACGGAAGTCAGCTCCGGAGCGCTAGCCGCTTACCTGACGCAGGTCCGGCCGCGCACCTTGTTGCTGGCCGGACTCGACCCGTTCCTAAGTAGACCCTGGACCATCGTGCCGGCCGGTGGGTGCCTGCGGCAGCTGAGCCTGCGTGGTTGCCCTACACTGACAGATCTCAGCTGGCTGGCGCCCCTAACCGAATTGCGGACCTTGGACCTGACCAACTGTAGAAGCATTGATGACGACGCGCTGGCCGCGGTGGCCGGCCTACTGATGTTAACGCGGCTCAAACTCTTTCGTTGTGACGTAATTACGAGCGCGGGCTTGGCCAGATTGTCCAATCTCAGCAACCTAATCTATCTAGATCTGGGCTTTCTCAGCCAACTGACTAATGTCCGGTTTCTGGAGAGACTCGGTCGACTACAATTGCTGCAACTTGGCCGCTGCCCCCTCGGCGACCGGCAACTGCGCCCGCTCTCCGGCCTGACCAGTCTGCGGATTCTAGACCTGGGAGGAAATACCTTTCTGACTGATGAGGGGCTCCGGCATTTGCGCCCCCTAGCGCATTTGGAAAAGTTATATCTAAGCTCGTGTACAGGTGTCACAGGCACGGGGTTCGCACACCTACGGGCGTTGCGCAACTTGCACTATTTGAGCCTGGAAAAATGCGCCAATGTGGAGGAGACGTACCTCCGATATCTGCCAACCGCGCTGCAGGCGTTAAACCTCTACGGTTGCACCCAACTCACCGATGCCGCAGTAAGACAATAGCAGCACCTAAAAAACTTGCGGGTCCTGAATCTGGGCTGGGCAAATATTACTCCTGCCGGGGTTGCTCAATTGTGTGATCGGCTAGAACATCTGACGTTAGACAGTTGTGAACAGCTGGATAATCGCGTCTTTGAACACCTAGGTCGTCTCGGGCAGTTGCAACAACTAGGGATTTTCTCTTGCGCGCGAATTACCCGCGCAGCTGTTGCAGCCTTCAAGATTGTGCGCCCCGGCTTGGCCATAGTCACAGACGTGGAAGAAGAAGACGAACAACAGTAGAAAAACAAATCAATAAAAAAACTGTTTTTAATTTCGTCAAGAAGAGTTTACTCGTCAAGGCACGCCACTTGGCAATGTACGCACACGCTGACCTCCTGCTTCAATGTCTGGCGCCTCTTGTGCCAGGTTGTTTTTGACGTGGTTGCTCTCGAGTAGCCCCAGCGCGTCGTCCGCATCTGCGAAGCTGCGCTTGGTGCAGGCGTGAGTGTCGGCCATTCTGGAGGCCAGCAGCTGTGGCTGTAGCACCTCGGTGATTAGCGTTTCATAATGTCGCAACAAGTACTCGGCCCGGGCCCGGGGCGTCACGTGGCCAGAGGTAAGCATCATCTTTACACTGATGTACTGGTCGTCTAGCCACTGTTCGCGCCAAACTCTGTTAATATCTGAAATCCCGAGGAACCTTGACAGCGAATGGATTGTCGCCTGTCGACCCTCGTGCTGCAGGTAGAACAGGCACTGGAAGTGCGGCGAACAGACCGAGAAGTTCGGCGCAGCCTCTTCTTGCGCGGAGTTCGTAAACGTCTGGAAGTACGTGCGCCAGCCCCACTTCGTCGCGGTGCGCAGGACGTCGGCCTGGCTGACACGCTCCGCCGCGCCAGCAGAGAGTTGGGCTTTGGCCCGGTCGTACAGGATGGCGAACAACAGCGCGACCGCGGCGTTCGCCTCAATGGAGTCACCAGCCAGAGCCTTGGTTTCTGGTTTGTTGTAACAGACAAACATGCCGTTTTCACGACGGGGGACAGCTCGAGCGCGCTGAGCAGCGACTTCCTCAGCAGGTCCAGCAGCGCGATAGCGTGGTTGCTACGAAAGGTGAGGGTCTCCCGCAACAGGCAACGGGGGCAGCCGCAATTTTCGCCCTTGGTATGTGGCAGACGGTCGCTGAAGACGTTGACCCTGTTTTCGCCGTACCTCAGATCTGCGGGCTTGGCGCCCTTTTTGGGCCAGAACAGCACGAGGTTGAGCCCCATGGAGCCCGAGAACGGCTTCCACACGTCGGCCAGCGCTGCTACTCTTTGCTTGTCCGGGACGAATGCGTCACTGTGCAAAGTTGCCGCCTTGGCGTTGGGCAGCACCCTGCCGAATTCCACCCGCGGTTCTTTGTCTTGCGGCTGGTGCGCCTCCCGGTTGAAGCACGCGTTGCGGGGGGAAGCACGCGTTGCGGGGGCACGCGGGGTTTCCCACGAGTCCCGGAATGTACTTGCCCTCTTGAAGGTATTTAGACAGCCACTTTGGCCGCTGGCTGTCGTTTTCGATCTCGTCGTTGGCTGCGGCCGCGCCCTGTTGTACCAACGGTAACGCTCCCATGCCAAGCTTGAAACTTATGGCACTGTGCAGCTGCCGATTCGCCTCAAGTGCCGGGCGCGGCGCCGTTGGTGGATAGCTCTTGGACTCGAGTTGGCGGATGACGGTCTCTGTTGCCAGTACCTTGACGTTTCCCGCTCGAGCCCACACAGACGGCGTCTGCCCTTTGGCGAAGGGCAGCGTGGCGTCCTCCACGACATACACGCGGAAGCCCTGGCGCGCCAGGTCCTCGCACGTGCGTTTGACGCAAATGTCAGACGCCACTCCGCCGACATAGACGTCCGTAACCTGGCGCGCTTGCAGGATCTCCGTCAAGCTGTGGGAGCCGGCGCGGCCCGGGCACTTGACCTCGGTCTTGCCGTCGTTCTCAAAGACGGCCGAGTTGGCGTCCACGTCTCGATTAAAGCCCTTGCGGAAATATGTCTGGGCCTCGGCCGCGCCGTTTGTTGGCACCACCAGCTAGCCGGACGGCGTGTCCCAGGGCGGCGCAAAGTCAGTTAGCTCTTTGGTAACCTGCTGCCCATCCGTGCCGTCTATGCAGTGGCTGTTGTACAGCTGCTGTGTGATGCTGGTGCCCTTGTAGTTGTACTGGATCCGGTCCCCGCTGATCCTTTGCGCTTCTTTTAGCTTGGCGTGCGTACTTTTGGAATCAAAAAAGGAGACGTGATCGGGCGGGTGTGTGTCGAGCGTCCAGACCACGAGGCCGAACGGAACTTCCGACAACAGGCGCTTGATGTTGTCGAAGCAGCCCCTGACGACGTTACTGTTGTTGCGACCCTCGTCGACCAACGACAGTCGTCCACTGGGGTCGCAAAAGTCGGTTTGCATGTCGACGACCACGAGCCCGCTCTGATGCAAACAGTGGAACGAGGCCGAGCAGCTCTGGGCGTGGCTCGTCATGGAACGAAGAAGGAAGGGGGGCTATTAAAAAAAGGTCGGCTTTTTTTTTGTTCTTA
>WBZZ01002327.1:72500-85363 GCA_019918135.1 Paulinella micropora | reverse complement strand
CAGCAGCAGCAGCAGCAGCAGCAGCAGCAGCAGCAGCAGCAGCAGCAGCAGCAGCAGCAGAGCAGCAGCAGCAGCAGCAGCAGCAGCAGCAGCAGCAGCAGCAGCAGCAGCAGCAGCAGCAGCAGCAGCAGCAGCAGCACAGCAGCAGCAGCAGCAGCAGCAGCAGCAGCAGCAGCAGCAGCAGCAGCAGCAGCAGCAGCAGCAGCAGCAGCAGAGCAGCAGCAGCAGCAGCAGCAGCACAGCAGCAGCAGCAGCAGCAGCAGCAGCAGCAGCAGCAGCACAGCAGCAGCAGCAGCAGGCAGCAGCAGCAGCAGCAGCAGCAGGCAGCAGCAGCAGCAGCAGCAGCAAGCAGCAGCAGCAGCAAGCAGCAGCAGCAGCAGCAGCAGCAGCAGCAGCAGCAGCAGCAGCAGCAGCAGCAGCAGCAGCAGCAGCAGCAGCAGCAGCAGCAGCAGCAGCAGCAGCAGCAGCAGCAGCAGCAAGCAGCAGCAGCAGCAGCAGCAGCAGCAGCAGCAGCAGCAGCAGCAGCAGCAGCAGCAGCAGCAGCAGCAGCAGCAGCAAGCAGCAGCAGCAGCAGCAGCAGCAGCAGCAAGCAGCAGCAGCAGCAGCAGCAGCAGCAGCAGCAGCAGCAGCAGCAGCAGCAGCAGCAGCAGCAGCAGCAGCAGCAAGCAGCAGCAGCAGCAGCAGCAGCAGCAGCAGCAGCAGCAGCAGCAGCAGCAGCAGCAGCAGCAGCAGCAGCAGCAGCAGCAGCAGCAGCAGCAGCAGCAGCAGCAGCAGCAGCAGCAGCAGCAGCAGCAGCAGCAGCAGCAGCAGCAGCAGCAGCAGCAGCAGCAGCAAGCAGCAGCAGCAGCAGCAGCAGCAGCAGCAGCAGCAGCAGCAGCAGCAGCAGCAGCAGCAGCAGCAGCAGCAGCAGCAGCAGCAGCAGCAGCAGCAGCAGCAAGCAGCAGCAGCAGCAGCAGCAGCAAGCAGCAGCAGCAGCAGCAGCAGCAGCAGCAGCAGCAGCAGCAGCAGCAGCAGCAGCAGCAGCAAGCAGCAGCAGCAGCAGCAGCAGCAGCAGCAGCAGCAGCAGCAGCAGCAGCAGCAGCAGCAGCAGCAGCAGCAGCAGCAGCAGCAGCAGCAAGCAGCAGCAGCAGCAGCAGCAGCAAGCAGCAGCAGCAGCAGCAGCAGCAGCAGCAGCAGCAGCAGCAGCAGCAGCAGCAGCAGCAGCAGCAGCAGCAGCAGCAGCAGCAGCAGCAGCAGCAGCAGCAGCAAGCAGCAGCAGCAGCAGCAGCAGCAGCAGCAGCAGCAGCAGCAGCAGCAGCAGCAGCAGCAGCAGCAAGCAGCAGCAGCAGCAGCAGCAGCAGCAGCAGCAGCAGCAGCAGCAGCAGCAGCAGCAGCAGCAGCAGCAGCAGCAGCAGCAGCAGCAGCAGCAGCAGCAGCAGCAGCAGCAGCAGCAGCAGCAGCAGCAGCAGCAGCAGCAGCAGCAGCAGCAGCAGCAGCAGCAGCAGCAGCAGCAGCAGCAGCAGCAGCAGCAGCAGCCAGCAGCAGCAGCAGCAGCAGCAGCAGCAGCAGCAGCAGCAGCAGCAGCAGCAGCAGCAGCAGCAGCAGCAGCAGCAGCAGCAGCAAGCAGCAGCAGCAGCAGCAGCAGCAGCAGCAGCAGCAGCAGCAGCAGCAGCAGCAGCAGCAGCAGCAGCAGCAGCAGCAGCAGCGCAGCAGCAGCAGCAGCAGCAGCAGCAGCAGCAGCAGCAGCAGCAGCAGCAGCAGCAGCAGCAGCAGCAGCAGCAGCAGCAGCAGCAGCAGCAGCAGCAGCAGCAGCAGCAGCAGCAGCAGCAGCAGCAGCAGCAGCAGCAGCAGCAGCAGCAGCAGCAGCAGCAGCAGCAGCAGCAGCAGCAGCAGCAGCAGCAGCAGCAGCAGCAGCAGCAGCAGCAGCAGCAGCAGCAGCAGCAGCAGCAGCAGCAGCAGCAGCAGCAGCAGCAGCAGCAAGCAGCAGCAGCAGCAGCAGCAAGCAGCAGCAGCAGCAGCAGCAGCAGCAGCAGCAGCAGCAGCAGCAGCAGCAGCAGCAGCAGCAGCAGCAGCAGCAAGCAGCAGCAGCAGCAGCAGCAGCAGCAGCAGCAGCAGCAGCAGCAGCAGCAGCAGCAGCAGCAGCAGCAGCAGCAGCAGCAAGCAGCAGCAGCAGCAGCAGCAGCAGCAGCAGCAGCAGCAGCAGCAGCAGCAGCAGCAGCAGCAGCAGCAGCAGCAGCAGCAGCAGCAGCAGCAAGCAGCAGCAGCAGCAGCAGCAGCAGCAGGCAGCAGCAGCAGCAGCAGCAGCAGCAGCAGCAGCAGCAGCAGCAGCAAGCAGCAGCAGCAGCGCAGCAGCAGCAAGCAGCAGCAGCAGCAGCAGCAGCAGCAGCAGCAGCAGCAGCAGCAGCAGCAGCAGCAGCAGCAGCAGCAGCAGCAGCAGCAGCAGCAGCAGCAGCAGCAGCAGCAGCAGCAGCAGCAGCAGCAGCAGCAGCAGCAGCAGCAGCAGCAGCAGCAGCAGCAGGCAGCAGCAGCAGCAGCAGCAGCAGCAGCAGCAGCAGCAGCAGCAGCAGCAGCAGCAGCAGCAGCACAGCAGCAGCAGCAGCAGCAGCAGCAGCAGCAGCAGCAGCAGCAGCAGCAGCAGCAGCAGCAGCAGCAGCAGCAGCAGCAGCAGCAGCAGCAGCAGCAGCAGCAGCAGCAGCAGCAGCAGCAAGCAGCAGCAGCAGCAGCAGCAGCAGCAGCAGCAGCAGCAGCAGCAGCAGCAGCAGCAGCAGCAGCAGCAGCAGCAGCAGGCAGCAGCAGCAGCAGCAGCAGCAGCAGCAGCAGCAGCAGCAGCAGCAGCAGCAGCAGCCAGCAGCAGCAGCAGCAGCAGCAGCAGCAGCAGCAGCAGCAGCAGCAGCAGCAGCAGCAGCAGCAGGCAGCAGCAGCAGCAGCAGCAGCAGCAGCAGCAGCAGGCAGCAGCAGCAGCAGCAGCAGCAGCAGCAGCAGCAGCAGCAGCAGCAGCAGCAGCAGCAGCAGCAGCAGCAGCAGCAGCAGCAGCAGCAGCAGCAGCAGCAGCAGCAGCAGCAGCAGCAAGCAGCAGCAGCAGCAGCAGCAGCAGCAGCAGCAGCAGCAGCAGCAGCAGCAGCAGCAGCAGCAGCAGCAGCAGCAGCAGCAGCAGCAGAGCAGCAGCAGCAGCAGCAGCAGCAGCAGCAGCAGCAGCAGCAGCAGCAGCAGCAGCAGCAAGCAGCAGCACAGCAGCAGCAGCAGCAGCAGCAGCAGCAGCAGCAGCAGCAGCAGCAGCAGCAGCAGCAGCAGCAGCAGCAGCAGCAGCAGCAGCAGCAGCAGCAGCAGCAGCAGCAGCAGCAGCAGCAGCAGCAGCAGCAGCAGCAGCAGCAGCAGCAGCAGCAGCAGCAGCAGCAGCAGCAGCAGCAGCAGCAGCAGCAGCAGCAGCAGCAGCAGCAGCAGCAGCAGCAGCAGCAGCAAGCAGCAGCAGCAGCAGCAGCAGCAGCAGCAGCAGCAGCAGCAGCAGCAGCAGCAGCAGCAGCAGCAGCAGCAGCAGCAGCAGCAGCAGCAGCAGCAGCAGCAGCAGCAGCAGCAGCAGCAGCAGCAGCAGCAGCAGCAGCAGCAGCAGCAGCAGCAGCAGCCAGCAGCAAGCAGCAGCAGCAGCAGCAGCAGCAGCAGCAGCAGCAGCAGCAGCAGCAGCAGCAGCAGCAGCAGCAGCAGCAGCAGCAGCAGCAGCAGCAGCAGCAGCAGCAGCAGCAGCAGCAGCAGCAGCAGCAGCAGCAGCAGCAGCAGCAGCAGCAGCAGCAGCAGCAGCAGCAGCAGCAGCAGCAGCAGCAGCAGCAGCAAGCAGCAGCAGCAGCAGCACAGCAGCAGCAGCAGCAGCAGCAGCAGCAGCAGCAGCAGCAGCAAGCAGCAGCAGCAGCAGCAGCAGCCAGCAAGCAGCAGCAGCAGCAGCAGCAGCAGCAGCAGCAGCAGCAGCAGCAGCAGCAGCAGCAGCAGCAGCAGCAGCAGCAGCAGCAGCAGCAGCAGCAGCAGCAGCAGCAGCAGCAGCAGCAGCAGCAGCAGCAGCAGCAGCAGCAGCAGCAGCAGCAGCAGCAGCAGCAGCAGCAGCAGCAGCAGCAGCAGCAGCAGCAGCAGCAGCAGCAGCGCAGCAGCAGCAGCAGCAGCAGCAGCAGCAGCAGCAGCAGCAGCAGCAGCAGCAGCAGCAGCAGCAGCAGCAGCAGCAGCAGCAGCAAGCAGCAGCAGCAGCAGCAGCAGCAGCAGCAGCAGCAGCAGCCAGCAGCAGCAGCAGCAGCAGCAGCAGCAGCAGCAAGCAGCAGCAGCAGCAGCAGCAGCAGCAGCAGCAGCAGCAGCAGCAGCAGCAGCAGCAGCAGCAGCAGCAGCAGCAGCAGCAGCAGCAAGCAGCAGCAGCAGCAGCAGCAGCAAGCAAGCAGCAGCAAGCAGCAGCAGCAGCAGCAGCAGCAGCAGCAGCAGCAGCAGCAGCAGCAGCAGCGAGCAGCAGCAGCAGCAGCAGCAGCAGCACGCAGCAGCAGCAGCAGCAGCACAGCAGCAGCAGCAGCAGCAGCAGCAGCAGCAGCAGCAGCAGCAGCGCAGCAGCAGCAGCAGCAGCAGCACAGCAGCAGCAGCAGACAGCAGCAGCAGCAGCAGCAGCAGCAGCAGCAGCAGCAGCAGCAGCAGCAGCAGCAGCAGCAGCCAGCAGCAGCAGCAGCAGCAGCAGCAGCAGCAGCAGCAGCAGCGCAGCAGCAGCAGCAGCAGCAGCAGCAGCAGCAGCAGCAGCAGCACAGCAGCAGCAGCAGCAGCAGCAGCAGCCCAGCAGCAGCAGCAGCAGCAGCAGCAGCAGCAGCAGCACAGCAGCAGCAGCAGCAGCAGCAGCAGCAGCAGCAGCAAGCAGCAGCAGCAGCAGCAGCAGCAGCAGCAGCAGCAGCAGCAGCAGCAGCAGCAGCAGCAGCAGCAGCAGCAGCAGCAGCCAGCAGCAGCAGCAGCAGCAGCAGCAGCAGCAGCAGCAGCAGCAGCAGCAGCAGCAGCAGCCAGCAGCAAGCAGCAGCAGCAGCAGCAGCAGCAGCAGCAGCAGCAGCAGCAGCAGCAGCAGCAGCAGCAGCAGCAGCAGCAGCAGCAGCAGCAGCAGCAGCAGCAGCAGCAGCAGCAGCAGCAGCAGCAGCAGCAGCAGCAGCAGCAGCAGCAGCAGCAGCAGCAGCAGCAGCAGCAGCAGCAGCAAGCAGCAGCAGCAGCAGCAGCAGCAGCAGCAGCAGCAGCAGCAGCAGCAGCAGCAGCAGCAGCAGCAGCAGCAGCAGCAGCAGCAGCAGCAGCAGCAGCAGCAGCAGCAGCAGCAGCAGCAGCAGCAGCAGCAGCAGCAGCAGCAGCAGCAGCAGCAGCACAGCAGCAGCAGCAGCAGCAGCAGCAGCAGCAGCAGCAGCAGCAGCAGCAGCAGCAGCAGCAGCAGCAGCAGCAGCAGCAGCAGCAGCAGCAGCAGCAGCAGCAGCAGCAGCAGCAGCAGCAGCAGCAGCAGCAGCAGCAGCAGCAGCAGCAGCAGCAGCAGCAGCAGCAGCAGCAGCAGCAGCAGCAGCAGCAGCAGCAGCAGCAGCAGCAGCAGCAGCAGCAGCAGCAGCAGCAGCAGCAGCAGCAGCAGCAGCAGCAGCAGCAGCAGCAGCAGCAGCAGCAGCAGCAGCAGCAGCAGCAGCAGCAGCAGCAGCAGCAGCAGCAGCAGCAGCAGCAGCAGCAGCAGCAGCAGCAGCAAGCAGCAGCAGCAGCAGCAGCAGCAGCAGCAGCAGCAGCAGCAGCAGCAGCAGCAGCAGCAGCAGCAGCAGCAGCAGCAGGCAGCAGCAGCAGCAGCAGCAGCAGCAGCAGCAGCAGCAGCAGCAGCAGCAGCAGCAGCAGCAGCAGCAGCAAGCAGCAGCAGCAGCAGCAGCAGCAGCAGCAGCAGCAGCAGCAGCAGCAGCAGCAGCAGCAGCAGCAGCAGCAGCAGCAGCAGCAGGCAGCAGCAGCAGCAGCAGCAGCAGCAGCAGCAGCAGCAGCAGCAGCAGCAGCAGCAGCAGCAGCAGCAGCAGCAGCAGCAGCAGCAGCAGCAGCAGCAGCAGCAGCAGCAGCAGCAGCAGCAGCAGCAGCAGCAGCAGCAGCAGCAGCAGCAGCAGCAGCAGCAGCAGCAGCAGCAGCAGCAGCAGCAGCAGCAGCAGCAGCAGCAGCAGCAGCAGCAGCAGCAGCAGCAGCAGCAGCAGCAGCAGCAGCAGCAGCAGCAGCAGCAGCAGCAGCAGCAGCAGCAGCAGCAGCAGCAGCAGCAGCAGCAGCAGCAGCAGCAGCAGCAGCAGCAGCAGCAGCAGCAGCAGCAGCAGCAGCAGCAGCAGCAGCAGCAGCAGCAGCAGGCAGCAGCAGCAGCAGCAGCAGCAGCAGCAGCAGCAGCAGCAGCAGCAGCAGCAGCAGCAGCAGCAGCAGCAGCAGCAGCAGCAGCAGCAGCAGCAGCAGCAGCAGCAGCAGCAGCAGCAGCAGCAGCAGCAGCAGCAGCAGCAGCAGCAGCAGCAGCAGCAGCAGCAGCAGGCAGCAGCAGCAGCAGCAGCAGCAGCAGCAGCAGCAGCAGCAGCAGCAGCAGCAGCAGCAGCAGCAGCAGCAGCAGCAGCAGCAGCAGCAGCAGCAGCAGCAGCAGCAGCAGCAGCAGCAGCAGCAGCAGCAGCAGCAGCAGCAGCAGCAGCAGCAGCAGCAGCAGCAGCAGCAGCAGCAGCAGCAGCAGCAGCAAGCAGCAGCAGCAGCAGCAGCAGCAGCAGCAGCAGCAGCAGCAGCAGCAGCAGCAGCAGCAGCAGCAGCAGCAGCAGCAGCAGCAGCAGCAGCAGCAGCAGCAGCAGCAGCAGCAGCAGCAGCAGCAGCAGCAGCAGCAGCAGCAGCAGCAGCAGCAGCAGCAGCAGCAGCAGCAGCAGCAGCAGCAGCAGCAGCAGCAGCAGCAGCAGCAGCAGCAGCAGGCAGCAGCAGCAGCAGCAGCAGCAGCAGCAGCAGCAGCAGCAGCAGCAGCAGCAGGCAGCAGCAGCAGCAGCAGCAGCAGCAGCAGCAGCAGCAGGCAGCAGCAGCAGCAGCAGCAGCAGCAGCAGCAGCAGCAGCAGCAGCAGCAGCAGCAGCAGCAGCAGCGCAGCAGCAGCAGCAGCAGCAGCAGCAGCAGCAGCAGCAGCAGCAGCAGCAGCAGCAGCAGCAGCAGCAGCAGCAGCAGCAGCAGCAGCAGCAGCAGCAGCAGCAGCAGGCAGCAGCAGCAGCAGCAGCAGCAGCAGCAGCAGCAGCAGCAGCAGCAGCAGCAGCAGCAGCAGCAGCAGCAGCAGCAGCAGCAGCAGCAGCAGCAGCAGCAGCAGCAGCAGCAGCAGCAGCAGCAGCAGCAGCAGCAGCAGCAGCAGCAGCAGCAGCAGCAGCAGCAGCAGCAGCAGCAGCAGCAGCAGCAGCAGCAGCAGCAGCAGCAGCAGCAGCAGCAGCAGCAGCAGCAGCAGCAGCAGCAGCAGCAGCAGCAGCAGCAGCAGCAGCAAGCAGCAGCAGCAGCAGCAGCAGCAGCAGCAGCAGCAGCAGCAGCAGCAGCAGCAGCAGCAGCAGCAGCAGCAGCAGCAGCAGCAGCAGCAGCAGCAGCAGCAGCAGCAGCAGCAGCAGCAGCAGCAGCAGCAGCAGCAGCAGCAGCAGCAGCAGCAGCAGCAGCAGCAGCAGCAGCAGCAGCAGCAGCAGCAGCAGCAGCAGCAGCAGCAGCAGCAGGCAGCAGCAGCAGCAGCAGCAGCAGCAGCAGCAGCAGCAGCACAGCAGCAGCAGCAGCAGCAGCAGCAGCAGCAGCAGCAGCAGCAGCAGCACAGCAGCAGCAGCAGCAGCAGCAGCAGCAGCAGCAGCAGCAGCAGCAGCAGCAGCAGCAGCAGCAGCAGCAGCAGCAGCAGCAGCAGCAGCAGCAGCAGCAGCAGCAGCAGCAGCAGCAGCAGCAGCAGCAGCAGCAGCAGCAGCAGCAGCAGCAGCAGCAGCAGCAGCAGCAGCAGCAGCAGCAGCAGCAGCAGCAGCAGCAGCAGCAGCAGCAGCAGCAGCAGCAGCAGCAGCAGCAGCAGCAGCAGCAGCAGCAGCAGCAGCAGCAGCAGCAGCAGCAGCAGCAGCAGCAGCAGCAGCAGCAGCAGCAGCAGCAGCAGCAGCAGCAGCAGCAGCAGCAGCAGCAGCAGCAGCAGCAGCAGGCAGCAGCAGCAGCAGCAGCAGCAGCAGCAGCAGCAGCAGCAGCAGCAGCAGCAGCAGCAGCAGCAGCAGCAGCAGCAGCAGCAGCAGCAGCAGCAGCAGCAGCAGCAGCAGCAGCAGCAGCAGCAGCAGCAGCAGCAGCAGCAGCAGCAGCAGCAGCAGCAGCAGCAGCAGCAGCAGCAGCAGCAGCAGCAGCAGCAGCAGCAGCAGCAGCAGCAGCAGCAGCAGCAGCAGCAGCAGCAGCAGCAGCAGCAGCAGCAGCAGCAGCAGCAGCAGCAGCAGCAGCAGCAGCAGCAGCAGCAGCAGCAGCAGCAGCAGCAGCAGCAGCAGCAGCAGCAGCAGCAGCAGCAGCCAGCAGCAGCAGCAGCAGCAGCAGCAGGCAGCAGCAGCAGCAGCAGCAGCAGCAGCAGCAGCAGCAGCAGCAGCAGCGCAGCAGCAGCAGCAGCAGCAGCAGCAGCAGCAGCAGCAGCAGCAGCAGCAGCAGCAGCAGCAGCAGCAGCAGCAGCAGCAGCAGCAGCAGCAGCAGCAGCAGCAGCACAGCAGCAGCAGCAGCAGCAGCAGCAGCAGCAGCAGCAGCAGCAGCAGCAGCAGCAGCAGCAGCAGCAGCAGCAGCAGCAGCAGCAGCAGCAGCAGCAGCAGCAGCAGCAGCAGCAGCAGCAGCAGCAGCAGCAGCAGCAGCAGCAGCAGCAGCAGCAGCAGCAGCAGCAGCAGCAGCAGCAGCAGCAGCAGCAGCAGCAGCAGCAGCAGCAGCAGCAGCAGCAGCAGCAGCAGCAGCAGCAGCAGCAGCAGCAGCAGCAGCAGCAGCAGCAGCAGCAGCAGCAGCAGCAGCAGCAGCAGCAGCAGCAGCAGCAGCAGCAGCAGCAGCAGCAGCAGCAGCAGCAGCAGCAGCAGCAGCAGCAGCAGCAGCAGCAGCAAGCAGCAGCAGCAGCAGCAGCAGCAGCAGCAGCAGCAGCAGCAGCAGCAGCAGCAGCAGCAGCAGCAGCAGCAGCAGCAGCAGCAGCAGCAGCAGCAGCAGCAGCAGCAGCAGCAGCAGCAGCAGCAGCAGCAGCAGCAGCAGCAGCAGCAGCAGCAGCAGCAGCAGCAGCAGCAGCAGCAGCAGCAGCAGCAGCAGCAGCAGCAGCAGCAGCAGCAGCAGCAGAGCAGCAGCAGCAGCAGCAGCAGCAGCAGCAGCAGCAGCAGCAGCAGCAGCAGCAGCAGCAGCAGCAGCAGCAGCAGCAGCAGCAGCAGCAGCAGCAGCAGCAGCAGCAGCAGCAGCAGCAGCAGCAGCAGCAGCAGCAGCAGCAGCAGCAGCAGCAGCAGCAGCAGCAGCAGCAGCAGCAGCAGCAGCAGCAGCAGCAGCAGCAGCAGCAGCAGCAGCAGCAGCAGCAGCAGCAGCAGCAGCAGCAGCAGCAGCAGCAGCAGCAGCAGCAGCAGCAGCAGCAGCAGCAGCAGCAGCAGCAGCAGCAGCAGCAGCAGCAGCAGCAGCAGCAGCAGCAGCAGCAGCAGCAGCAGCAGCAGCAGCAGCAGCAGCAGCAGCAGCAGCAGCAGCAGCAGCAGCAGCAGCAGCAGCAGCAGCAGCAGCAGCAGCAGCAGCAGCACAGCAGCAGCAGCAGCAGCAGCAGCAGCAGCAGCAGCAGCAGCAGCAGCAGCAGCAGCAGCAGCAGCAGCAGCAGCAGCAGCAGCAGCAGCAGCAGCAGCAGCAGCAGCAGCAGCAGCAGCAGCAGCAGCAGCAGCAGCAGCAGCAGCAGCAGCAGCAGCAGCAGCAGCAGCAGCAGCAGCAGCAGCAGCAGCAGCAGCAGCAGCAGCAGCAGCAGCAGCAGCAGCAGCAGCAGCAGCAGCAGCAGCAGCAGCAGCAGCAGCAGCAGCAGCAGCAGCAGCAGCAGCAGCAGCAGCAGCAGCAGCAGCAGCAGCAGCAGCAGCAGCAGCAGCAGCAGCAGCAGCAGCAGCAGCAGCAGCAGCAGCAGCAGCAGCAGCAGCAGCAGCAGCAGCAGCAGCAGCAGCAGCAGCAGCAGCAGCAGCAGCAGCAGCAGCAGCAGCAGCAGCAGCAGCAGCAGCAGCAGCAGCAGCAGCAGCAGCAGCAGCAGCAGCAGCAGCAGCAGCAGCAGCAGCAGCAGCAGCAGCAGCAGCAGCAGCAGCAGCAGCAGCAGCAGCAGCAGCAGCAGCAGCAGCAGCAGCAGCAGCAGCAGCAGCAGCAGCAGCAGCAGCAGCAGCAGCAGCAGCAGCAGCAGCAGCAGCAGCAGCAGCAGCAGCAGCAGCAGCAGCAGCAGCAGCAGCAGCAGCAGCAGCAGCAGCAGCAGCAGCAGCAGCAGCAGCAGCAGCAGCAGCAGCAGCAGCAGCAGCAGCAGCAGCAGCAGCAGCAGCAGCAGCAGCAGCAGCAGCAGCAGCAGCAGCAGCAGCAGCAGCAGCAGCAGCAGCAGCAGCAGCAGCAGCAGCAGCAGCAGCAGCAGCAGCAGCCACAGCCACAGCCACAGCCACAGCCACAGCCACAGCCACAGCCACAGCCACAGCCACAGCCACAGCAGCAGCAGCAGCAGCCACAGCAGCAGCAGCCACAGCAGCCACAGCAGCCACAGCAGCCACAGCAGCCACAGCAGCCACAGCAGCCACAGCAGCCACAGCAGCCACAGCAGCCACAGCAGCCACAGCAGCCACAGCAGCCACAGCAGCCACAGCAGCCAGCAGCCAGCAGCCACAGCAGCCACAGCAGCCAGCAGCCAGCAGGCAGCAGCCACAGCAGCCAGCAGCCAGCAGGCAGCAGCAGCAGGCAGCAGCCAGCAGGCAGCAGCCAGCAGGCAGCAGCCAGCAGGCAGCACCAGCCAGGCAGCCAGCCAGCAGCAGCAGCCAGCAGGCAGCAGCCAGCAGGCAGCAGCCACGCAGCCAGCGCAGCGCCAGCAGGCAGCAGCCAGCAGGCAGCAGCCCCAGCAGGCCAGCAGCCAGCAGGCAGCAGCCAGCAGGCAGCAGCCAGCAGGCAGCAGCGCAGGCAGCAGCCAGCAGGCAGCAGCCAGCAGGCAGCAGCCAGGCAGGGCAGGCAAGCCAGCAGGCAGCAGCCAGCAGGCAGCAGCCAGCAGGCAGCAGCCAAGCAGGCAGCAGCCAGCAGGCAGCCGCCAGCAGGCAGCAGCCAGCAGGCAGCAGCAGCCAGCAGCAGCAGGCAGCAGCAGGCAGCAGCCAGCAGGCAGCAGCCAGCAGGCAGCAGCAGCAGGCAGCAGCCAGCAGGCAGCAGCCAGCAGGCAGCAGCCAGCAGGCAGCAGCCAGCAGGCAGCAGCCAGCAGGCAGCAGCCAGCAGGCCAGCCAGCCCAAGCAGGCAGCAAGCCAGCAGGCAGCAGCCAGCAGGCAGCAGCCAGCAGGCAGCAGCCAGCAGGCAGCAGCCAGCAGGCAGGCCAGCAGCCAGCCAGGCAGCAGCCAGCAGGCAGCAGCCAGCAGGCAGCAGCCAGCAGGCAGCAGCCAGCAGGCAGCAGCCAGCAGCCAGCAGGCAGCAGCCAGCAGGCAGCAGCCAGCAGGCAAGCAGCCAGCAGGCAGCAGCCAGCAGGCAGCAGCCAGCAGGCAGCAGCCAGCAGGCAGCAGCCAGCAAGGCAGCAGCCAGCAGGCAGCAGCCAGCAGGCAGCAGCCAGCAGGCAGCAGCCAGCAGGCAGCAGCCAGCCCACAGGCAGCAGCCAGCAAGCAGCAGCCAGCAGGCAGCAGCCCAGCAGCCGCAGCCAGCCAGCAGGCCAGCAGCCAGCAGGCAGCAGCCAGCAGGCAGCAGCCAGCAGCGCAGCAAGCCAGCAGGCAGCAGCCACAGCAGGCAAGCAGCCCAGCAGGCAGCAGCCAGCAGCCGCAGCCAGCCCAGCAGGCAGCAGCCAGCAGCAGCAGCCAGCAGGCAGCAGCCAGCAGGCAGCCGCCAGCAGGCAGCGCCAGCAGGCAGCAGCCAGCAGGCAGCAGCCAGCAGGCACCAGCAGCCAGCCAGGCAGCAGCCAGCCAGCAGCAGCCAGCAGGCAGCAGCCAGCAGGCAGCAGCCAGCAGGCAGCAGCCAGCAGGCAGCAGCCAGCAGGGCAGGCAGCCAGCAGGCAGCAGCCAGCAGGCAGCAGCCAGCAGGCAGCAGCCAGCAGGCAGCAGCCAGCAGGCAGCAGCCAGCAGGCAGCAGCCAGCAGGCCAGCAGCCAGCAGGCAGCAGCCAGCAGGCCAGCAGCCAGCAGGCAGCAGCCGCAGGCACAGCAGCCAGCAGGCAGCAAGCCAGCAGGCAGCAGCCAGCAGGCGCAGCAGCCCAGCAGGCAGCAGCCAGCAGGCAGCAGCCAGCAGGCAGCAGCCAGCAGGCAGCAGCCAGCAGGCAGCAGCCAGCAGCAGCAGCCAGCAGGCAGCAGCCAGCAGGCAGCAGCCAGCAGGCAGCAGCCAGCAGGCAGCAGCCAGCAGGCAGCAGCCAGCAGCAGCAGCCAGCAGGCAGCAGCCAGCAGGCAGCAGCCAGCAGGCAGCAGCCAGCAGGCAGCAGCCAGCAGGCAGCAGCCAGCAGGCCAGCAGCCAGCAGGCAGCAGCCAGCAGGCAGGCAGCAGCCAGCAGGCAGCAGCCAGCAGGCAGCAGCCAGCAGGCAGCAGCCAGCAGGCAGCAGCCAGCAGGCAGCAGCCAGCAGGCAGCAGCCAGCAGGCAGCAGCCAGCAGGCAGCAGCCAGCAGGCAGCAGCCAGCAGGCAGCAGCCAGCAGGCAGCAGCCAGCAGGCAGCAGCCAGCAGGCAGCAGCCAGCAGGCAGCAGCCAGCAGGCAGCAGCCAGCAGGCAGCAGCCAGCAGGCAGCAGCCAGCAGGC
>WBZZ01002327.1:62500-65000 GCA_019918135.1 Paulinella micropora | reverse complement strand
TATCCAACTTTGATCTCATGTTTCTTAGTTGAATAAATGGAAGTGATACGACTGTGCTGAAGCCAGCATTTGAAAGCTTAGGACACGAGCTTTCCAACGACGTTCGCTGCATTTCCATCTCAAATATTGATTGAGAAAGATGAGGCTAAAGTTTGAATGTTTTGCCACTTGAATGTCCACAGTAATATTCCTGGTCTGTTGCCGTTTTCCTTTTTGGCTTCACTGAGCTAATATAACGAGACATCATTCTCATCTTTTGAGGACTGTGTTTGGTTGTATCACCGACTTTTTACGAGCTATCGTTGGGGGCATTACAGCAGACCATACGACTCTAAGTCAAGTAACGACAAGCCGGACGACACTCAATGCCATTATGTATTGTGCGAGCCGGCCGACACACGTCCTTCTCAGAGTCTTGGTTTCTGTGCGAGAGAAGCAAGAATGACAGAGTCTGTACTATGATCTGATGCCACGGTCTTTGTGAGCACACAGATATGGATTGGGCTAGTGGCCCGGGGTACGAGACACCTGCTTGAGTCCAATCAAATTATTTGTTTTACAAAAGAGCCGCTATGAGGGTCACGTTCTGCCACGGTGTTTGTAGGCATCACCCCCCCGATAGCCGGTAAAAAATACCTTTTCCTGGTGACAGGTGCACCAGCTTGTTTTTCAGTATTATTTGTCCGGATTGGACCTGATGCCATTTTATTCCTGGTCTGTTGCCGTTTTCCTTTTTGGCTTCACTGAGCTAATACAACGAGACATCATTCTCATTCTTGAGGACTGTGTTTGGTTGTATTACCGACTTTTTACGAGCTATCGTTGGGGGCATTACATTTGGAGTCCACATCACTAGGGTGATTTCTTTCTGCTTTGCCACACAGGCAACAGAGTGAATTTTCACTGACCTGTCTCACACGGGGACGTCAGACGAAAACAAATACTCCAACGCAGCTCCCTCATAACTCTTTCACAAAACAAATAATTTGATTGGTCTCAAGCAGGTGTCTCGTACCCTCTAGCCCAATCAGTATCTGTGTGCTCACAAGGAGACATCAGATACAAACTCTCTGTCGTTCTTGCTGTTCTCACACAGAGACCAAGAAGAAGGAGGTGGACAGAAGAGTGAAGGAACACACACAAAACACAAACAAGCATAGGGACAGGAGCACAACACTTTACCCTTCTAGTTTGTGCATTATCTGCATTATCTCACACATACGTCAGAGTATTTTTGCAAATCTCTGATCGTTTTCTAAAGGTAGGTCTGAGAACCTATCCGACCGACTGTCGACTTCTCAAGGAGAGCTTTTCTAGCTTCTCTATTACTATCTGTGTGTAGGTCCAAGTGCCTCATACTAGATACAATATAGAAAAGAAGGAGGAGAAAGTAATCTGAGTAAGGAGAACAAGAAATCGGAGAAAGTCTCAAAGACTATTTTTCTCAAACAAAAACAAACATACAAACAGTGTTTCATAGAGGACAGGGAATCTTATCCTACCCTCTCTATTAGTTTCTCTCTTCACTAGTCAATCGACTGAAGGAGGAACAGAACACAAACGAACAAAAACCAAACATAGGAGCTGACACTGTCCTCCTGTTGATCACTACTACGACATCATGTCCATGAGCGATGGAAGGAAGGCGATGCGATAGCAACCATCGCATGGGTGAAAAATGTTTTCTATCTGATGAGACCAGCGGAACAACATGTCGCTGATGACACTCTCTCAGACTTATACTTGATGCGGGTCGTGGCGGTCCCACGACAGATGCGTGTCACACGGACACTCAAAATATCATCAGCCGCAAAGATAGTACAACCGATACTCCAGTTCTGGAGAAGTATGGACCCGGTTGAGGATCCAAAGGCAAGACATTATCTGCCAGTATATAAAGACGCAAAAAGTCTCGAGACATGGGATGATACAATTACTCCCAGAGACAAGGATTACACTGCGTGGACCATTCAGACACTGCCAAGAGGAGTGGTTGATGTCCCTTTTGAATTATCGTTGGGCGGAATCCCTAATAAGATCTGGGACATTCTCGAACAGTCAAAGTTCGATCTGACTTTTGTTGGTGGTCCTCCACCAGGCAAAGAAATCCGCGCCAGACGACGAAGGCAGTGACAAAGAAACTATTTTTCTTTATGCGTCTCAAATAAACTGATTGATTGCCCACGGCGTATCATGATTTGATCATGCATCATCAGTTATCAATATGAATATTAAAAAGACTCAGTGATGTAACTTGGCATTCGATCGCAACATACGAGTGCGAAAGGTCGATCGACGATGATACTACACCGTATACGGGGATCGCTAGTGTATTGAGCGATGGTGTTCCCGGGTATGACCCTTTCCAAGTCCTGGGATGATGTTCTCGAAAATGAAATGTTCTCTGAAACTTTCATTAAATTATTTTTTACGATAGATTATATACTGTCGTACCTGAGCACGGTCAATCTCTACTTGTGTCGGTATATCGCAGGGTCGG
>WBZZ01002327.1:55000-57500 GCA_019918135.1 Paulinella micropora | reverse complement strand
CAACACTTCCAGACGGGCCGGTATGTTCAATGAAAATACTGGTCCAGACGGAGCGGTATGTTCAATGAAAATACTGGTGGCACCGACGGGAATTGAACTGGCGACAGGGCCCAGATGGTAGAACTTGACCACTGGGCTATCACGGTGTCCACAATAATAATAATAATAATGATAATAATAATAATAATAGTGCTTCTCTGTCAATGGCTGATGCATTTCTGCACATGCGCCTCCATCGTCTCACCCGTGAGGGGAGTACGAAGAATTGACGATAAGCTCTAATGACACCCCCGCAAGGGCAGTTCCAACACTTCCAGACGGGCCGGTATGTTCAATGAAAATACTGGTCCAGAAATAGACCGGTATGTTCAATGAAAATACTGGTGGCACCGACGGGAATCGAACTGGCGACAGGGCCCAGATGGTAGAACTTGACCACTGGGCTATCACGGTGTCCATAAAATAATAATAATAATAATAATAATCATAATAATAATAGTGCTTCTCTGTCAATGGCTGATGCATTTCTGCACATGCGCCTCCATCGTCTCACCCGTGAGGGGAGTACGAAGAATTGACGATAAGCTCTAATGACACCCCCGCAAGGGCAGTTCCAACACTTCCAGACGGACCGGTATGTTCAATGAAAATACTGGTCCAGACGGAGCGGTATGTTCAATTAAAATACTGGTGGCACCGACGGGAATCGAACTGGCGACAGGGCCCAGATGGTAGAACTTGACCACTGGGCTATCATGGTGTCCAAAATAATAATAAGAATAATAATAATAATAATACCATATCTGAGGCGTACTGATGCAGCTAATGGCATATCCTCAACGGACATAAGCCTCCAATACCCTTGTTCGAGGTCCTCCACCCCCCCGTGTCAGTCTCTCGCCTGATGATCGGGGCCACCGATGGAGCTCCTGAGGGCAAGACTGCACTAAGCCGAGGTTATTCCGCAGTCCCAGCAACCTCTTGCAAGACGTCACCGAATGTGCAAGTGCATACACCAAGCGCGGTCGCTAGAGCTGCCTCGAAACCCCACCCATAACAATCTGGTTTTTGCTGGGTCCTGGGCTATCAACCAGCATATGCGGAGTTTAAGATCTTTTACGCGCGCAACGACCCTCCTCCCCAGCATCTACCACCAAAGGGTTATGAGTTGGCGTCACAGTTTAACGCCTTGAGGCCATTGGGCTGGAACTCTGTTTAGCAAGTGTGACTAGGTTTTTTCATCGGGATTTCCCTCAAATATGTCACAGTCAACACTCCAAGGCAGATTTACTATATCTGAGGCGTACTGATGCAGCTAATGGCATATCCTCAACGGACATAAGCCTCCAATACCCTTGTTCGAGGTCCTCCACCCCCCCGTGTCAGTCTCTCGCCTGATGATCGGGGCCACCGATGGAGCTCCTGAGGGCAAGACTGCACTAAGCCGAGGTTATTCCGCAGTCCCAGCAACCTCTTGCAAGACGTCACCGAATGTGCAAGTGCATACACCAAGCGCGGTTGCTAGAGCTGCCTCGAAACCCCACCCATAACAATCTGGTGTCTGCTGGGTCCTGGGCTATCAACCAGCATATGCGGAGTTTAAGATCTTCTACGCGCGCAACGACCCTCCTCCCCAGCATCTACCACCAAAGGGTTATGAGTTGGCGTCACAGTTTAACGCCTTGAGGCCATTGGGCTGAATAATAATAATAATAATAATAATAATAATAATAATAATAATAATAATAATAAGTAATAGAATCAATTAAAATAATAATAATAGTAAAAAATAATCGTAATATGGAGAGATAGAGAGAAAGAGAAGTTGTTAAGAAATGGATAGAAGAGCAAGGATAGAGGAAACGATAGAGATCCCAACGACCACTAAGAAACATTCAACGTCGTCAAACCGTTTAGGGTTTCTTTCATTGGGGTAATAAAGTCCTGTTATCTACAGCGCTAACAATTAGCTGTGTTAGCTATTGTTATCCCACCAACCATTGGTCGTGATTGGTATAAGAAATTTCCAGGACATTTGGGGGAGGTTGAGAGGGAGAGAGATTCTTCTTCTTCTTCTTCTTCTTCTTCTTCTTCTTCTTCTTCTTCTTCTTCTTCTTCTTCTTCTTCGTCTTCTTCTTCCTCTTCTTCTTCTTCTTCTTCTTCTTCTTCTCCTTCTTCTTCTTCTTCTTCTTCTTCTTCTTCTTCTTTAATGAAATCGAAAGCGAAATTTTACAGGAAGTAAAGTCAGAACTAAGTCATAAAATTCGTAGTCAGAACTAATTCATGAAACTGAGTGAAAAGCCAACTCAATATACTATAAAATAATACAAAAATAGAAAATATGAATGAGAAAAGAGAAGTGGAAAAACGATATCAAAGGAAAGTATGAGGGGAGAAAAACAGGGGCAAAAAAAACTAAAATGTGAAATGGATACAAGAAATGAGAAAAGTAGAATATATGAGGGGAGAGGAAAAAATGAAAACTAAATATGATAAGAAA
>WBZZ01002327.1:45000-50000 GCA_019918135.1 Paulinella micropora | reverse complement strand
CTGGGCCCTGTCGCCAGTTCGATTCCCGTCGGTGCCACCAGTATTTTCATTGAACATACCGGTCTATTTCTGGACCAGTATTTTCATTGAACATACCGGTCCGTCTGGAAGTGTTGGAACTGCCCTTGCGGGGGTGTCATTAGAGCTTATCGTCAATTCTTCGTACTCCCCTCACGGGTGAGACGATGGAGGCGCATGTGCAGAAATGCATCAGCCATTGACAGAGAAGCACTATTGTTATTATTATTATTATTATTATTATCATTATTATTATCATTATTATTGGGCCCTGTCGCCAGTTCGATTCCCGTCGGTGCCACCAGTATTTTCATTGAACATACCGGTCCGTCTGGAAGTGTTGGAACTGCCCGTGCGGGGGTGTCATTAGAGCCTATCGTCAATTCTTCGTACTCCCCTCACGGGTGAGACGATGGAGGCGCATGTGCAGATTTGCATCAGCCATTGACAGAGAAGCACTATTATCATTATTATTGTTATTATTATTATTATTATTATTATTATTATTATCATTATTATTATTATTATTATTATTATCCTCCTTATGTGAATTTCATCGCTGTGTTCGCTCCCCAAAGGTGGAAAAAGCTTTCTTGAAATATGCCGCAATATTCGGAATTTTCTGTATACTTGTACCCGCAATCAAAGGTCCATGGTCCTGAAAGCAGCAAGCAAACGCAGTTCTTGTGTCCCCTCTCGGGTGGTTTGTATTGCCCTTCTTATCTGATTTCGAGTTTTCCTTGCAAAATGGCCGCTTTTTGAACGCGCTCTGTCACTGACGGATTGCTTCTAACAGTGCTGTCTTCCTGCCTACAAACATCTTCCTGCAGAAACTTGTCTGAGAAACAGACTTAACCCGTCCATTGCCATAAGTTACGGCTTTTTTTTGCTGTGTTGGCATGCAGGGAGCAAGCAAACGCAGTTAACCCCTGCGTAGCCGTAAGTTACGGCTCTTACCTCATTCCTTTTAATCGCGTGCTTTTCACTTCATTCCTTTTAATCGCTGGCATTGCCTTTAGTCACGGCTCTTACCTCGTTCCTTTTAATCGCGTGCATTGCCTTTAGTTACGGCTCTTACCTCGTTCCTTTTAATCGCGTGCATTGCCTTTACGGCTCTTACCTCGTTCCTTTTAATCGCGTGCATAGCCGTAAGTTACGGCTCTTACCTCATTCCTTTCAATCGCGTGCCTTGCCGTAAATTACGGCTCTTACCTCGTTCTTTTCAATCGCGTGCATTGCCGCAAGTTACGGCTATCACCTCGTTCCTTTCAATTGCGAGCGTTGCCGTAAGTTACGGCTCTTACCTCATTCCTTTGAATCGCGTGCATAGCCGTAAGTTACGGATCTTACCTCGTTCCTTTCAATTGTGACTACGTAAGTAACGGTTCTTACCTCATTCCTTTTAATCGCGTGGATAACCTTAAGTTACGGCTCTTACCTCGTTCATTGAGGATAGATAGATAGATAGATAGATAGATAGATAGATAGATAGGTAGGTAGGTAGGTAGGTAGGTAGATAGATAGATAGATAGATAGATAGATAGATAGATAGATAGATAGATAGATAGATAGATGGATAGATAGATCCATAGATAGATAGATAGATAGATAGATAGATAGATAGATAGATAGATAGATAGATAGATAGATAGATAGATAGATAGATAGATAGATAGATAGATAGAATGAATTCCAAATTCTATCTATCTATCTATCTATCTATCTATCTATCTATCTAAGCCACCAATGTTGCCCACTCCTGCATTTCAAATTCTATCTATCTGTCTATCTATCCATCTATCTATCTATCTATCTATCTATCTATCTCTCTCTCTCTCTATATATATATATATATACAAAAAGTAACTCTGACCAGAGTCGCTTGGACTACACGGCAGCATGCATAGCTTTGTCTTGTTTTCGTCTTGTTTTCATTTGATTATTTTGTTTTCTCTTCTTTGTTTTTGTTCTCGTTTTTTTTTTTTTTTTTTTTTTTTTTTTTTGTTTTCTTTTTTCATCAGGCTTGTTTTGTTTGTTCGGTTAGTGTGGCTGCTGCCAGTTGCGCTTTTGTGTGTGTTTGTTTTGTTTCTTTTTGTGGTGGTCGTTTTCACTTTTATGCCTACTTGAGATTGGTTGTATGTATGTATGTATGTATGTATGTATGTGTATATATATGTGTGTGTATGCATGTGTGTGTGTGTGTTTGGTATGCAGTGTTGCGCTGCGCTGTGCTGTTGCTGTGGGGGCTTGTGCTACCTGGTGAACGCGCAATTGGAAGCAACAAAGGTGGGCCGGCCCGAGTTGCGCTGCGCTGTTGTTGCTGTTGTTGTTGTTGTTGTTGTTGTTGTTGTTGTTGTTGTTGTTGTTGTTGTTGTTGTTGTTGTTGTTGTGGGTGGATTGTGCTAACTGGTGAACGCGCAAGTGGATATGCATACACACACACACACACACACACATATATATATATATATACATATATATATATATATATATATATATATATATATATATATAGAGAGAGAGAGAGAGAGAGAGAGAGAGAGAGAGAGAGAGAGAGAGATTTCAAAAAATCCCATCTAAATATATAACTGCAACTGCTTCAGACTATCATCATTCATCGCACCTCATTATACACGCATTTATTTATTTGTTTGCTTCTTTTTTTCATTTCATTTTTGTCTACTCGTTGTGATAATTTGTTTATAGACATGTACATGCGGTTGGCCTCTTTGGCCATATCAATTGCCCTTTTCACCTATATCTCTATTTGTTGCTTGTTAGGCCATAAATAACGCTGTCAATAAAGTAAACAGGTGATTCTCTCTCCTTATCCTTTCTTTATCCTATCCAATCGCATAAATTTGGATTTGGTTGGTTGTGAGAGAGATCATAGCTGACAAGCCCAAACTTTATACGTTTGGATAGCATAAGGATAAGGATCGGATCATTATCCTCTGCCTCGTGAAAACCTGAAATTTACTTCTTTCTTTCTTTCTTTCTTTCTTTCCTTCTTTCTTTCTTTCCTTCTTTCTTTCTTTCTTTCTTTCTTCTTTCTTTCTTTCTTCTTTCTTTCTTTCTTTCTTTCTTTCTTTCTTTCTCTTATCGTCATCACCATTATGAACATCATTATTATTATCATTATCATTATCGTTATCCATATCATTATAAATTATCCTTATCTATCTATCTATCTATCTATCTCTATTTATATTTACCTATCTATCTATTGTTTTTAGTGAAATATTCAGTCCTGCAAAACTGACCTTTACCATCGGAAGCTACACCACTGGCGGGGAACACAAACACACGTACAGGTAGAGAGAGAGAGAGAGAGAGAGAGAGAGAGAGAGAGAGAGAGAGAGAGAGAGAGAGAGAGAGAAGCGCGCGGTATATATGTATATGTATATGTATATGTAACATATCTATATATATATATATGTATATATTCGCTACACTTACGGCGAAAAGCATAAACGCACACACGTAACTCCGTTTCTCTCTCTCTCTCTCTCTCTCTCTATATATATATATATATATATATATATATATATATATATATTTATATACATATACATATATACATACATATTATGTATATATATATATATTATGTGTGTATATATATATTTTATATATATATATATATGTGTGTGTGTGTGTGTGTGTGTGTGTGTATGTGTGTGTGTGTGTATATGTATGTATATATGTATATATATATATATATATATATATCTTCATCTCTCTCTCTCTCTCTCTCTCTTGTGTGTGTGTGTGTGTGTGTATGTGTGTTTGTGTGTTTGTGTGCATATGCTGTGTGTTAGTGTATGTGTTGTGACATAGATAGATAGATAGATAGATAGATAGATAGATAGATAGATAGATAGATAGATAGATAGATAGATAGATAGATAGATAGATAGATAGATAGATGAGATATCGACTAATGTCAGAAAAAAGGAGCTTCTGATTTCGTCAACCAAGGAAGTCTGTGAATAAAGTATTAACCCGATGCCCAGCTAAGCCGTGATGTTTGCACGAAAGGGACTGATACAGGCGATACCAAACCTCCCTAGTACCAGGCGGGGCCAGGGCTCGTTCCATAAGCGCCCCTTGCAGAACGAGCTCCCACCTCCATTACAGAGGACCCAGTAAGCAGATGGAGTTTCGAGACTGTTCGACAGTCTAGTATAAACCGACAGAGCACTGTGGGTTTTATTCCGGGCTCAACAACCGAGAAAGGGCACCCTGAGGGAACAGCATTGTGCTTCCCGTCGCTATTTCGGCATGTGACTTATAGGCGTATGGCTAGGCACACATAAGGCACCCCACCACGGGCCCAGCACACCCACACCATCCCCTAATTCTCTGTCTGTCGACAGATGGCACCCATTTCAAAAAAACCAAGCCCAAGGGAGGGTCAGTGACACCTCAAGTGGCCTTGGTTCACTCCGTGGAGTAAGTGATGAGATCAACTGATGAGATATCGACTAATGTCAGAAAAAAGGAGCTTCTGATTTCGTCAACCAAGGAAGTCTGTGGGTAGATAGATAGATGGATAGATGGATAGATAGATAGATAGATAGATAGATAGATAGATAGATAGATAGACAGACAGATAGATAGATAGATAGATAGATAGATAGATAGATAGATAGATAGATAGATAGTGTGGTCCCTCCAACGTTAACCAGCTCAAGCAGTGTATTTTTTTATCGGTCACCTCCGTAAAATGTGGTCAGGTTACCGATAAAACTCATTATGCGGCGTGCCAAATTTGACGTGTTTTGCGTTGCGCACTCGCCGGCCCGGCTCGCCTGCAAAACACGTCAAATTTGTGGCTAGCAGCATAATATACTGTTGTATATGTATGCATATGTTATGTAAGTACGCATTTGCTGACAGCTGCATAACATCGGCATTACCATGTATGAGTGAGGGTGTGTGTGTGCGCGCGCGTGTGTGTGTGTGTGTGTGTGTGTGTA
>WBZZ01002327.1:25000-37500 GCA_019918135.1 Paulinella micropora | reverse complement strand
TCACAAATTTATCGTAAAAGCATTTTCACGGGGAATTCGAAAAAAAGGTCATACGAACAGGAAAAATGGCAATAGCTAAAAAGAACTTTGAACTGATCGTTTGAAATCATTTCTGAACGGAATCGAAAACTAGTTAGTGAAGTCGAAACGTCGTGCAGAGGAGAATCTTATGAACCAGTCAAAAAGAGTATCTTATCAACGGTAAAGGTTTTGGCCGGTCGTTAAGGTGCTCAGTCTGATAGCTCCCCCCCCCCCCCCACCAGATATAACGGTTGAGTTGAGTTACGTACAGAATGAGTGATTAACGAACGAAGTATGTTGTCTTACTAAAAAAAATGTTCAAAAGGAAAAAGAGATGTGGGTGAGTCTCTTAAGCCATTGGAGAGTAGAAGAAGAATGCGTCTATACTGGCGCGATGCAGACGATGATCAGCCGGGGCCGGATATCCATGATTTGCAGCGGGACTGGGACAATTGAGGCGCAGTAGCGAGCGGTGATATGGGGAGGCGATGTCAAGCAGTGGAAAATTAGGTGGCCGGGTATCTCATAGCCAAGATGAACCAATGAAGCACCAAGTGTGCCGTGCCGATATAACCACTGAGGGGTTCAAGTTCGGTGAGAATAATCGTTGACCTGCAGGCATAAGAGGCGACCAAGGAATTACATGGGTACGCCGGTTCAAGTGGGAAAAGCGCTGGGCGGGGGCGGGTGAAGCCATTACGATGGGTAAAACCCACTTGAGAGTGATGGGGGATGGTTATTCCTTGTGGGGAGGAATCGCCGATGATGATGATACCTAAATTGCGCTGAGGAACTGTGGTGAGAAACCAATCGCTGTTCCTGTTCTTCTTTTAAGACGGTGTCGAAGTTGACTCGCTTAAGCGGTACGGGGAGCGCGTGAAGTAGCGACAAGAGGGTATTTGTAGCTCCATTCCATGTGGAGGCCATAGATGAACCAAACTAAATTGTCTTCAAATCCGATTTGGTGACATTCATCGACTATTGTCGGTAGAGGGGTACGATGTGGGACAGCATCGACTGCATCGTCCGGAATGAGCACAGCAAACGGCTTGCGAAGGGATAACATGGCCCGCGCGACGTTCACAGGACGGTCAGCCGGCGGTATGACGATAGCCAGGTCCCAAGGGGCTTGAAGGTTTGTCTTTGTTAGGCTCGCGCGGATGATGTGGCATGGCAGAAATTTAAGCTCTGCCTCCAAAGCAGCATTCGTGTCTGTGGTAGTAAGCCACAGGGTAGAGTCTGCTCTGGGCAGTGGCAAGGTTGCGAGGATCGCTATAGTAGCTGCGGCTTCATCGATTTGGGTCGGGACAGCTGGGTTCATGCGGGGAGCACGAGGCAAATCATCCTGGAATGGTGTCTGTTTACCGGGGGAGTATTCGATTTTGGGTCCCAGTGTCTTTAGATATTTCGGAATCCATCCGACGACCAGAGGGTAGCGAGTTTGCCATGACCACATGAGTGGTTTGGGGTTGGCGGCGATGGTCAGTTCCCAGTGGTTAGCGTTTCGGAAGTAGCGGCACTGTTGAACTCCATACATGACGCCATAGGCTTCTTGCGCGTAGGTCGTCCAGTGGGTTTCCGTGTTCCTGACTTTATGCAAGAAAGTCAGGATGACCGCGGCGTGATGGTCAGTGCCAGCGTGTAGCGTGCCAGTGACACCTCTGTGGTTGACATCTGTCCGTAGGTAGACGTCACAACGGAGCGAACACTTGGATGGCGCACGGGGCGGTGTGGCCTCGAGGCTGGATTCTTTCAAAGTTGCAAAAGGGGGTACACGGCAGGCATTTTTGGCCATGCCGGGTAGCGTTAGTTTGTGATTTTCCAGGCGAGGCGCGGACGTCGATCCATGAGGGTCGGGTGTGTCACAAACTTGGGTCGAAAGCTGGTTAGGGACCAGGGGGACTGGGGTTGTAGGGTGGAGGTAGCCGATCCGTGTATCTGAGTGGGCATCCTTCTCGATATCCTCATGTTCTCCATTTGGGTCACTGCGGAACGTCCGTATACGTTGCGCGGAGGCGTAGTTCCATGTGCCTGCATTGATGGCGTTCGTAGCCCAATTGGAGAGATTTTTGCGTTCTGCCGGAGTCCAGCGCGGGCATGGGGCCGTAACCGGTTTGGCATTCGGTGTTGACCGAAGAGAAAGAATAGTGTGTTCGTAATTGCGAATGAGGTCCCAGAGCTGGTCTTGTTGAGGTCTGGTGAGGTCCGGATTGACTGATTCTGTAGAAAACCTGGGATCTGTTTGCGCGGGGTCTTCCTTTGGGGGGTCCACGTTAGAGATGGGCAATGCGTTGTCGGCCGAAAGCGCCACAGAATCAGGCGGCCTCAGTTGAGTAGAGTCTGGAGAGCGCTCCAAACTTGGTTGTCCGGCGCGGCTTTGCATATTGTTCAGAGACTGAGTCGAGTGAGTGCCAGACCGAGAGAGCGTGCTAGGCTGGCAACGACTTCGCGGGACGACCACTGGGTGAGCCAGGCGTGTGGCATTTTGTTGATTCTCGGGAACGTCCGACCATGGGGCTGGACGTGCGGGAGGATGCCGGGGCTGGGAGTTTTGGTTCCTGCCTTTGCGTCTATGGCGACGACGATGTCGCTGGCCTTGCCTAGACTGAGGTTCGGTTGCCGCGATTGTCACAGGACCAGGTTTGGAACCAAACACCTGTCGCGGGTGACCCGGGTGTTTATGGTCGAGAAGTCGTCGCCTTGGAGGTACCGCTCGATGATCGGGAGAGGCAGGCTCACTTCGTGATGGAGGGGCCATGCCGCGTGACGGGCGTTCGGCCGGGCCTCCGCATAGGCACCATACAGGGTGGGGGCCTTTGCAGCGATGAACTGAGTAGGCAAAGATGCCTGTTGGGAGATCGTAAAAGAGTTCCTGGTTACCAAGGTGAGGCATGGATGACTCTGAACAGTACGCAAAGCTCATACTATCGTGTCCCAGAGGTGCAAGGAGGTCAGCAAAAATCTTCCATACGCGTCGTTTCTCCTTGAGAGGGAGGATACCGTTGTTAGCAGCTGAACTGTTGAATTTGGCAGCGTCCATGGAGAAGGGGATGATCTTACCACAGTTGGCGAAGTAGTTAAGTTCATCAACGATTGCTTGGCGTAGACGGTAGCTGAGTGCTGGATTTATCGCTGACACGCTAAAGGGACGTGGTCGTGATGGTGGTGATGTACGGTTTCTGGAATCGCACGTTGGGCCATTGCATTCACACCAGTGGGCATGTTGTCCAAGTCGGGTCGACGCTTGGAAAGCAAAGACTCCGTCTGGAAAGTTGTGCTCACGGGCGCCATTTTCGAAATCAGGTTGTGGCTGTGGGATATCATTGCCTGTTCGCTGACCTTCGTTTACTAAAAGGCTCACCTTCTTCCAGATTCCGCTTTTTGCTCGAGGGATTGTGTTACCGTGGATCGTCGCCGTAGCTGCATTACTGTTGCCATGAGCGTACGAGGTGATGAAATCTTGGTGGTGCCAAAGGTTGATCCTTTTGAGAAGGGCAAAACGGATGTCTGTGCGAAGGGATGGATTCATGTAACGGAGGCGAAAAATGCCGGGGAAAATCGAAAAGGGATGAAATCGGATTCCGTGTGGTTCGATTTCCTCATCCTTGTTCGGAGGTTGTTGTGACCGTCGTGTCATCGAGTGAGGAGGGGAGGGTGCAGCTGTCGAAGTCGTCGCCGGCTTCGATGACGAGCTGCCAGACGATGAACTGCTCGATGATGATGATGAGGGGCCTTGTCCACCTCCTTTCGAATCGTCGTCGTCTCTGTGCTTCTTGATTTCACTCGGCTTGCAACCAGATGAGGGCTGTAGTTGAACAGGGTGTGCACGAGTTGTTTGTGCCAACGGTGCGGGTGGGTCGGAGCCAGTGGCCGCTGGTAAAGGAGCCGGGGCCGGTGGTAGCCGGGCTGAAACCACTGGGGGCTGATTTTGGGTCAGCGGTGGCTGAGCTGGGGCCGATGGTGGCGAAGCTGGGGCCTGTGGCGGCGGAGCTGGGGCCGATGCTGGCGAAGCTGAAACCATCGTCGATGAAGATGAGGTCGAGCTAGATGACGAGCTCGATGAGGAGCTGGGTGCGGAACTGGAACTCGATGAAGAACCAGATGTCGGATTTCGCCGGAGAGTCATCGATCTGGGTTGGGTCTGACCATGAGCTGCGTAGCAGTTCGCGTGGCAGGTGTGGCTGGACATCAAAACCTGGGTGGATGAGGTCTCTGTGGGGGTAGCCGATGATGGTTGTCTCTGGTTTCTTCCGGGGAAAGTGTCGTACAGTTTCCTCCTGGTACGTTGGTCAACAGAACTTCATACTCAAGATCCTGGGCACTCATCTTAAACTCCGTGTAGAACATGATGAGGACCATTCCCATGCGCTCTGTCTTGAGATTGGTCCAACGTCCAAACTGGGTATGGTCGTCTCCCGAGTGAGCGGTGAAAGAGTGGTTCGCATTCGTCGTCCACTCATGAAAGTGTCGATGTTCGTTTGTTGTCTGGTATCTGCGAATAACCGGGACTCCGTAGGGGTAGCCTCGGAGGCGTTTATCGCGAGAATACGGATTGATTACGTCAGTTGAGCAGGGGACAGTACCGCAGGGGTGTTGAACCACGTGGATCTCCTGGCTGAATCGACGTCCGGTTTCACTGCCAACGACCATGAAGAAGTACTGTGCAAGGTGCCACGGGACATGGTCGTAATGTACCCACTGGAATGTGCACGCAAAGGAGTCTATGACGTCTCTGATGCGGGATGCTGCATTCCAGTTGGGAGCCTTGTCTAGATACTCGCGAAGTTCGGAGTCGTTCAGTTCGGAGGTTCCCACTTTCCTTACGATGGTGTTTGCCTGTCCCATATAGTTGCCACCCATAAAAAACTGTAGCGAAAATGGTGCATCCTTTTCGCAAAAATGGTGCATCCTTTTCGTCCGTGTAGTAGGCAGTGATGCTACAATAGTCGAAAAAGCTGCGCGGTAGGTCCACGATACATTCGTAGGATCGTTCTCGGACCATGCGTTTTCCCGACCATGCACTGCCTTCGTCGTAGTAATGGTCCATAGGGAGGATCTTGAACCAAATCGGGTCCTTACACGGAAGGCGGTGAAAGTAGTGTTGTAGGGCGAAACAGCGTTCGCGTGTCGGAAGTCGGAAAACGCGACGTATGTATGTTCCTCCTCCATCCACTTGTGGGGTGAAGGACATGTGCTGAGGAGGGGTCCTCCATGCTGCACCATGGAAATAAAAGTTGAGATTCGAGGATGGCTGCCAGAGGGGAGCTGTTGGGGTTGGCACCTACAAGCAAGCCGCAATATGAAGATCGAAATCCCCATGTCCAACGGGACAGTAAGCCATTCCTTGTCTGAAGTATCCAATGTCGCCGGTGGGCTCGATATTGGGGCCAACTAGGGAGGAGGCGAGGAGTTGTGGCGCCGGTGTTTCTTCCATTCTGTGGGCAGAAGTGAAAAATGACAGCTGTGACATTGTGTTGGCGAAGCCGTGACATCATGGTAGCCCCTTCTTCGATGTTGAGGATCTCTCGCAACGCGTATTCCGAAAGTGGGCCTGTCCCGCGACAGGTCATCTTTGGCGCTGGTGAACCACCAGCACGAAACAAGCACATCGATTCGGTATTGATAACACCAACCGGTATGACTTCCTTTACAACGATGCCGAGGCCATGTGTGTAGTCCTCAAAGGTGAGGGGGTCCATCTCATGTGCCGAGTTGCGTGGGGGCCAATAGTACTGCATCAGTAGAGTGGGATGAAACCGATTAAAGTCGGCAAGGGCTTGGTCGAACTCTAGAAGGTGTGGAAAGGACCAACGGGTTGTTCCGTACCAGTGTCGTGGCTCCATGTGCAAGTAAATCTTGCTTTCGCGCGTGCGTGGTTGGCCAGTGAGAAAGGCAGCAGCACCTGGGACGAAGGTCCGGGTAAGGTGTGGGACGTGGGTAATGTAATCCACTGATGCATTAAGCCCAATCTCGGCTGATGTGAACGTGGGAGGGTCGCCAACGGCCGAGACGATGTAGGCGTTATTTAATATCCCCGGTTGCCTCCGATTGAGTCATATGGCGTTCCACGCGTGGGATGACGTTTTGCGCTAGGGTGTTGTCAGGCCATAGATCTTGGCACATGGTGAGATGCTTGGGGATCCAGTAACCCAAGTGTCTACGTCTGGGGTGGGTGCCTGGGAACATTGCCATTGCCAATGTCGGGAAATAGGTGGCGTAGATATCTCGGGATATATATAGTTTTGCGTCCGCGCCTACAGTTCAGCTTCCGCATACAGTCGCTCACCTGGGAGTTTAGTAAAGCAGGTGAAACCATTGCAACGCGCAGGTGGCCACGAGGCGACTTTTACGAATCGTTCAGGTTTGGGGGATAATGGAGTCGGTGGTACTGGGGTCGAAGGGTTTCTGCTCAACAGAGTACGCGGTTGTCCAGTATCTTGACGATCTTTCCATGTTGGGGCCCTGGTGATGAAATTGCCAAGCGGGCTAAGCGAATACGTAGCCGCCGGAGGTCTTGCCACCGGTGATTGAAACGTAGGGGGCGGGGATGATACCGGCGAGCTTCCAGACAAGGATGATGAGCTGCTGGACGATGAACCACAAGACGCGCTTTGTAGTGCCTGTTCAGCTTCTTTGCTGAGTCCTTGGATCCGACGGGTAGTTCGTTGTGTAGAGCGGGATGGCGTCCCGATCTTGGATGGCGAAGATGACGGGGGAAGCTGGAGTGTACGGGGATCGTTCCTGTTTACCTGAATTACTCCGTGTCGTGCGTGAACGACTAGACATCAGAGGTACAGGTAAAACCGGGGACGGCGGAGGATCTGCCAAGCATCCTGAAGCTGTTGCGGCAAAGTTGTGCTGGGGCCGATGCCGATGGACCAAAGGCCGCTGCGGACGGTAGTACGGTCTGTGGGGGCGCCGGAACTGTTGGCAATGTCGATGCGATGAAGATGATGACGCCTGAGATGATGACGATGTTGCTTGTGATGGCGAAATCGAAGTCACCAGCGGCGATGACGATGATGATGCAGATGACGAGGTTGCCTGTGATGAATCAAAAACGAGGGGTCGTGCCGCAGGGCTACTTCTCGAGGTAGACGCCCGTCGAGAGTCTCGAAGGGCCGACCACGCGAGTTGATCATTGACCTTGTCTTGTTGGGTAATCACATCAAAATCGGGACTTGAGTGGCAGAGTACCGGTGAAGTAGTAGTGGACGTGTCCGGGGACGTCTGCGTTTTATGTCTCTTCACAAGGGTGCGCTTGTGATCCTGATGACGGGTTCTTTAAATTTGGAAACGGCGGAGTTTGGCTTTTTGACTGAATGGTTGTCATGATAATGGACTTCGTCTTCGTCGGTGGGGTTATCGACAGAATCCTCTTCCTCGACCTCCTCCGGTTCTTCGTTTTCTTCATCAGTTTCCGGTGGTTTCTTCTCGCCTTTATCTCCTTGTCTTTTCCTGTCGGACATGAAGAGATTGACCGTGCGGCCGTAGAGGTGGGCTTGGGATGTCGTGGGTCATAAGAGCCTGCCGGTTGCGTACTGGCACGATTGCCGAAGATTTGTTTGATCTTGGAGGCCGGGTATGAAGTTGCTTGGGCCAAAGTCTCCGGACGAAAGTCGTAGCTGACGGTGGCTAGTTGACGATCGCCCACTTAAAGCGGCGTGTCGAAAAGGTGAAACTCCGTCTCATAAACAATTTGTCTTGCCTTAGGCTTGAGAGGGATGTAGTCTGTTGGCTTGATCCTCTGGGCCTCGTCGATGGACAAGTTGATTTGTGCGGCCACCTCGTTGGCGAAGAGCAGATCTACGCGATCAGGCAGGTGGGTTGACACGTAGATGGTGATCGCGTGGAGTGGCGACGTAGGATTGGCAGAGACAAAGAGTTCGATGCCATCGGTGAGCATTGCGTCGATGCCGACAGATGAGTGTGCTTCTACAGGGGGCAACATCCGAATGGTGAACCCGTGCTGCATAACCCATGAAGGCGGGCCACGCCTT
Source organism: Paulinella micropora (assembly GCA_019918135.1). Lineage (NCBI taxonomy): Eukaryota > Cercozoa > Imbricatea > Euglyphida > Paulinellidae > Paulinella > Paulinella micropora. The sequence goes on along the minus strand of WBZZ01002327.1, from coordinate 29,479 downwards.
TGCAGTTGCATCCGGAATCCAAGGTGCATGTAGTCTTACCGATGGGCGGGTGGTTGAGAGGGTGTTTCGCGACCCAAACACATCCAGTAACCACTGTCGGGATGGTCGCGATCCGTAGGGGTGGAGGCGTTGGCACCAGCGGAGAGGTAGAGCGGGACCGGGTGGTCATATGGAAAGCGCGCGGAGTATTGCGAGCAGCGGCCGCTGGTGGCTTCCAGTCACAGTGCTTCTTTTCGTCTTGGCAACGCTGCTGACGAAGTTTACATTCCTCGAACGAATGTCGGGGTAGTTGATCCTTCTTCAAAAAGCTGTTATGCTCTTTGCAGTAGGCGCAGGGTGTGCCCGTAAACGGTTTACGTTTGGTCTGGTTTGACGGTCTGCTCGGTGGGTCAGTCTTGGTCGTAGACATAGACGTCTTCGAAGGGATCACCACAGCATTGGCTCCCTTGAGATGCTGTCGCGGTGCCGGCTTCTTCTTGTTCGGGTGTTCCTTCTTATCCGTGTGGGCCGTCTTCAAACGCTTGTCTGGGCGAGTCGACTTCTGTGGCGGAGCGGTCTGGGCCATAGCCATAGCGTCGGCTTTACGCTTTTGTCGAGAAGGGCGGTTAGGGTTTGTATTCTCTGGGGCTGTCTTGTCCTGCTGAGGTCGTTGCTGTCTCCGACGGTCAGTACGAGTGGGTGGCTGCCCTTGGCGAGTGTAGTCCCGCTTGCGCGTAGATGGTTCCTCGGTGTCGGTACGCACCGGGATCTCCATCGTCACAAGATACTTTGTCATGACGTTGGGGTCAAGGATGGCCCAAGGGAGAAGGTCATCTAGGTTGCGTGGCCATCCGACACCGTAGCTGAGCAGGACTTGATCTGCCTGTTGATTCCAACGGTCGCGTTCCATCGGGGTCAACATGCGGCCCAAATCCTCAAGCTTCCGTCGCTGATGGTCACACCAGTCACGCGTGCAGCTTCGTAGTGCGTGATACATCGGTTGATGTACGCCAAAAGTTGCTCTTCTCTGAAGCGTCGTAAATTGAGGGCTTGGAAAGCTGACTTCCGCGTGTCATTTTTATCCAGGCGGCCGTGGATGAGGTCGCGGATGAACTGTAGCCAAATGAGGGACAACGAGCACCATACTTGCTGAATAGGGTCGGTGACGCGGACGAAGCGGGCCCAACAGGCGTCCATGATGGCAACTGTAGCTTTGTCTCCCCACGCGCGAACGTTGCTGATGGCATGCATGATGGCCAGTTGGATCGGCGTGTTTGCGACGTGGTAGTTGACCGCCAATTCGCGCGCGAAGGTAACGTGGTCCGGTAACGGTATGACAGTCGGACTCGACAGGATGAACATGGAGCGGTGTGCGGGTGCAGATCCGTAAGGTCGTGACAGCATATACATATGGTAGCCCGAGGTAGCGCCTGAGTTGTTAGAGCGAAGGACCCTGCGTGGCGGCGAAGACTGGGATGAAGTGGCATCACCAGAGGAGCCTCCCGAACGGGGAGCACTGGGTTGTGATTGTTCAGCGGGGTTGGCGCCTTGGTCTGGCAAGCTGCCGGTCTCGCCGTCGCCTTCGTTGCCGTTGTTGTCCTCCACCTTTTGTTCCTGTTTTCGTTCGTCTTCCCGTGCTTGTTCCGCTTCCTCCTGCCGCTCTCGTTCTTCCTCCTCAGCAAGCTGTCGTGCCACTTCTTCAGCACTTTCGGTAGCCTCGCGCTCTGCTTCTTCGCTTGCGATTGTTGCTGCAGCCGTTTGGGTTGCTCGCAGTAGCGATTTCTTCCTCTCCAGCTATCTGAGCTGCAGTCGCAGTAGCTAATAGAGATTGCTGGAGGTACAGAGCCTTCCGGGATGGGAGTGCCAACGTGCTGGTGCTCGAACTTGATGACGCTGTGCAGTTCGCAGCGTCCGACGTACAGTGTCTGTGGAGGACCAAGGAGGGCCGTAGCGGGTGGAAGAGTCGGGTTGAGCGCCGAACTTGAAGTGAGCAAACCAACGTCATAGGATTGTTCGACAATTGGTAGGTTCGGTCGCTGCGGGGACGAGAGAAGAGTACCAAGAAAAGATGGCATGGCCAATGTACGATTTACCGGCTCAATTGTTCTACCTGCGAGTAGGGTCGACAAAGGTTGTACCACGGGGCGGGGTGGAGCGGGAGTAGCAGCCCGAGCCATGCGTCCAGTACGCATGAACGAAGCATCCGAGGACGGAAAAGGCATGTTGGGTATCTGGGGCATGAAGGGTGGAATGGGCTGACGAAGCGTCGGTGCAATCGCAGCTGATGGAGCTGAAGGCAGTATTGGAGTTGACGGGGTCGTTGTAGCTGTTCTGGGAGTCGAAAACGTTGAAGGGTGGATCGGGTGGATCGTTGTCGAAGAAGAGCTTCCAGCGGGGTGCAAAGTGGTTGGACCAGTCAGACTCGGTGGGGGAATGTGGCACCAACGGCTGTACCCGACGGGGCAGCGACCGGTAATGACCTAGCCAATCCAGCAGTGGAGGCAGTAACCGGGTAGTAGTTATGGAAGACTTCTACAGGGATGATGTTGCCAATATGATTCCAGAGCTTCTCTGCTACTGCCAGAGATCCAGTAGGTCCCAAGTACCCAGGGTATAGATTTCAGTGTCTGTCCAATCGGGGTTACGAAGAAGGTCTAGGCTAGCTTGAGGGGCAATCGGGACCTGAGATAGCGATGTGGCCTTGTCCTTATGGTTCTTTCGCAACAGATCGCGTTCATCGCTCACGTAACTGGTCAATAAATCGTAGATAAATAGGATAGTCTGAGTGCGAGAGAGGTTGGAGTGAAGGCGAGTAGTCTTCCCAGCCTTGATTTCCTCTTGAAACTTCTTGTCGGTGCATAGGCTATCTCGACGGGAGCCCAGGATGGGGTAGGGGTCTAAGCACCGTCGCTTGTGTTCGTTGTACTTCGAAACTGGGTCGTCGTAACGTGACTGGTTCCACATGTAGATGTACCAGGAGCAAGCCAGAACGTAGAGCAGTAGCTGAAGTGGTCGGTGTGCAGTGGAGTAGGTGTTCTCCACTCTGTAGGTAGGGGGTGACCCTAAAACGACAAAACCAGACACATACTGTGTTGGTTGACTGCATAGTGTGTATGAGGGCAGAGGAGGGCCACAAGAATGCAACGGCAGGTGAACAATCTGTCGAGATATATGTGGTTTTGGTTACCTCTGTCCTAATACGTTGTTGTATAGCCACTCCTGAAGGAGAGGGTCTTTCCAAATCGATCTGTCGACAGAACACACCAACTCTGTGTGTGTAGTTTACTCTTGAATGGAAAAAAAAATTCGAATTGTGAGTTTGTATACAACTCTTCAAGTAGGCAGATACAACGAACTCTTAATAGAACACTATGGCTGCTTTGAGTCCTGACTCAATGTGAGCAGGTGAAATACCAGTAAATAGTAGAAAGGTCACTTCTTTATTTACGTGATTTCGAACTCTTGGCAGGCTTGGTTGCAACTTACGATCAAGTGTCGAACGTATATTGTGAGGTCTCCAGTTCTCAAGCGGATAGCGTCGCGAGTTTTCAAGTTGAACAGTCATAAACGGATAGTGTCGGGTTGTTGGACTTAAAATTCCCAAATTAATTTGGGAAGCCTCAAGGCGAAAATGACTGGCAACGTGTGGACGAGTCAGATATTGTGTTTTCCCGTAACGGTTTTTGTTCACAAATTTACAGTAACAGCATTTTCACGGGGAATTCGAAAAAAAGGTAATACGAACAGGAAAAATGGCAATAGCTAAAAAAACTTTGAACTGATCGTCAACTTTGAAATCATTTTTGAACGGAATCGAAAACTAGTTATATAGTGAAGTCGAAACGTCGTGCAGGGGAGAATCTAATGAACCGGTCAAAAAAGTGTCTTATCAACGGTAAAGGTTTTGGCCGGTTGTTAAGGTGCTCAGCCACGGTCTGATATAATTAATATTCAAGTTCTCACGGGCGGCTCAGTGCCTGAGTGGGTTACCGTGCCACCGTGCCTAAGTTATTTTGTTATCATTTTGACCGGACAAGACTTAGTAATAGTCTATTCCGAGCCAACACTACCTTTATTAATATACCAGAGTACCTCAGAGACTTCTAGAATAGTGACATGAAGTTGACCGTAGTAGTGGAGTTCAACTAATATTGTGATGACGGTAGGGTGACCTACATTTCAAGGCTTAATTCAACCGCTTTGAGACTTCTGTTAATGAGCGTGTCACAGGCGGCGCCTCTTCTCAGGAGTCATCCTTGACAGTGTGTTGCACTTCAATCACAGGCTTGCCTTGTGTGGAAAAACCAATAAAATTTAAAACTTGAAGCAATTCAGTCTGATGGCGGCTAGAAACACTTCAGTAAATTTTATTAGAAAATACTTGTCAAGAGTCTTGTGGGGGGCCGACGAGTGGGACTGAGCGTAAGTACTAGGCTATCCTTCGACTTTGCTGAGTACCTAATTTGTGCTCAATGAGACTGTGGCCGACCCTGCCGGCCC
>WBZZ01002327.1:5000-7500 GCA_019918135.1 Paulinella micropora | reverse complement strand
ATAGATAGATAGATAGGTAGATAGGACCTGTCGTGCCATGAAGAGTGACCATAGATAGATAGATAGATAGATAGATAGATAGATAGATAGATAGATAGATAGATAGATAGATAGATAGATAGAAGATAGATAGATAGATAGATAGACAGATAGATATATAGATAGACAGACAGACAGACAGATAGATAGACAGACAGACAGATAGATAGATAGATAGATAGATAGATAGATAGATAGATAGATAGATAGATAGATAGATCGTTAGATAGCCAGGTAGGTAGGTAGGTAGATACTGTCTATCTATCTGTCTGTCTATCTATCTATCTATCTATCTATCTATCTATCTATCTATCTATCTATCTATCTATCTATCTATCTATCTACCTACCTACCTACCTACCTACCTACCTATCTACCTATCTACCTATCTATCTATCTATCTATCTATCTATCTATCTATCTATCTATCTATCTATCTATCTATCTATCTATCTATCTCTATAAGTCACATGCCGAAATAGCGACGGGAAGCACAATCCTGTTCCCTCAGGGTGCCCTTTCTCGCTTGTTGAGCCCGGAATAAAACCCACAGTGCTCTGTCGGTTTATACTAGACTGTCGAACAGTCTCGAAACTCCATCTGCTTACTGGGTCCTCTGTAATGGAGGTGGGAGCTCGTTCTGCAAGGGGCGCTTATGGAACGAGCCCTGGCCCCGCCTGGTACTAGGGAGCTTTGGTATCGCCTGTATCAGTCCCTTCCGTGCAAACATCACGGCTTAGCTGGGCATCGGGTTAATACTTTACCCACAGACTTCCTTGGTTGACGAAATCAGAAGCTCCTTTTTTCTGACATTAGTCGATATCTCATATCTTTCTATCTATCTATCTATCTATCTATCTATCTATCTATCTATCTATCTATCTATCTATCTATCTATCTATCTATCTATCTATCTATCTATCTATCTATCTATCTATCTATCTATCTATCTATACTTGAGACAACCACAGTGCATGATATGGACAAAGCCATGCAAGGGTGCTTCTTCGTTTTGAAGACGCATGCCCCTTTGACCTCTCCTGGACTCGCCTCATCGGAACCCGTAATCCCCGTTTAATCTCTTGGGTCATCAACGCAAGCACAAACTCGGTTATTACCCCCGACCTTAGACGTCTGTGGGGAATCATTCCCAACAAGTGTGCTCTCTGTTCTGGTCAAGCACATTTATGTCACATCCTCTCCGGTTGCCATGTTGCCCTCAAACAAGACCTGGCGTCACCACTCTGTGCTCTGCACTATTGAAACTCCCCTTCAAAAACACATCGAACAAACGCTCCCCTATAGACCAAAATGAATCAAAGTCTATGTTTGTGAAAGAGGGCGAGCAGAAGCCTAAGGGGCAATCATTTCATCGTCCATCTCTGCTCGACACCGCAAACGATTGGCAGCTCCAAACCCAATACACCGGTTCTGAGCAAGCCTTTCCTGTCCACATCTGTGTCACTGACCTCCGCCCCGATATTGTTGTCTGGTCATTGTCTACCAAGAAGTGTGTACTGATCGAACTCACGTGCCCGGTCGAGGAAAACATCCTTGACGCACGAGCCTACAAGACCAGCCGATACAATGAGCTCAAATCTCAAATCGAGGACAACGGATGGACCTGCCACCTTCGACCAATCGAATGCGGGGCTCGCGGCATGGTATCGTTCTCTGTTCATCGATGTTTCCGCGCCTTGGGTTTTTCCCATCCCCAATCCAAATCCCTTTGCTTCAAGCTATCGTCCTGCGTAGCTCGTTGCTCTTTTGCGATTTATCGCTCCTGTGCAGTCAAAAATTGGACTAATCTTCCTCTAGTCCGTATCGGTGACTGCATTCCGTCATAGCCGTCCAGTGTTGCATAGCCCGGGCTAGGTCCCTTCGGGGGTTTAGGCCTTATACAATGTCATCATTGTAGCTTGCGCAAGCTTACGGTGCTCAAAACACTTGTAAGCCGTTAGTCCTTCTTCCTTATCCTCCCCACTCTCCATTCCTAGATTGCCTTTTTCTTCAACGTCCTCCTCTTCTTTTTTCCAGAACACAGTCTACCCGTGATTCCCATCCCGGACACATGCACAGTACACAAATTACTGTTTGATGTGAAACTGCGTTCCTTTGCAAGGACTACATTCCTTTGGACATCTCATCTATCTATCTATCTATCTATCTATCTATCTATCTATCTATCTATCTATCTATCTATCTATCTATCTATCTATCCTGGCAGGGCCATCGTGTCCTGAGCGTGGATCCAGGGCAAATGAAGTTGGGAGAGGTCGAAGGGGAGAGAGAGAGAGAGAGAGAGAGAGGGAGAGGGAGGGAGAGAGAGAGAGAGAGAGAGAGAGAGAGAGAGAGAGAGAGAGAGCTCAGTGTGGATCCAGGGCAAATGAAATTGGGAGAGGTCGAAGGAGAGAAACAGAAAGGGAAAGAGAGAGAGAGAGAGAGAGAGAGAGAGAGAGAG
>WBZZ01002325.1:25000-27500 GCA_019918135.1 Paulinella micropora | reverse complement strand
GGCACAGGACCCTGGGGGAGTGTTTTAGTGGTTGTCCTGTACAGTTCAAAAGGGCTCGGCTACCTTTCGGCTTGAACTGGGCACAGGCACCAACCAGAGCGGACCGTGGTTGGTGCGCGGCTGAAGTGAGACTTCTTGCTCGGGGGTAGTAAAGGATGCCATGGCTTTTAAGCTATGTCACGCTCATATGTTAAACATATCCTCTATCTATCTATCTATCTATCTATCTATCTATCTATCTATCTATCTATTTATATATTTATATATTTATCTATCTATCTATCTATCTACCTACCTACATACATACATACCTATCTATCTATCTATCTATTTTCTACTATCTATCTATTTATTTATCCATCCATCTATCTATCTACCTATCTATCTGCCTATCATATATAGCGGGCTTCTACTATCTATCTATTTATTTATCCATCCATCTATCTATCTACCTATCTATCTACCTATCATATATAGCCACAACTCCTAGACGTATACAACCTTTATACATACAGAATCTGCATTGAAACACACTCATATATACACTCACCAAAAATAAAGAATCAACCTATGCACGATAATAATTACACTAGCATAGCACCGCCGATACCTATCGAACGAGATATTATCTTAAACACAAAATATACATAGACATAAATGATCCTCATTTCAAGCAGACTACTGCTAAAATCTACAACATGTTGCTGGATAATATTTTTCACAAACTAAACTAAATCAAAAAAGAACTCAAGAAATATTTATTAATTAACCAGGCCCGCAGCGCTGGACTCGAAGTATATTAATAACTACGCACCAGACACTGGTCACTGCATCGATCAGCGATTTGCTTTGGGCAATAGCTGTTTGCAGTGTCTTCATGAGTTATAGTTGTAGAATTATCTTTCTAAATAAAAAGAATCCAAGAAAAAAGAAGAAGAAGAAGAAGAGGAGGAGGAGGAGGAGAGAGAGAGGGGGGGGGGGGGCGCCAGACATAAACTACTACACTTTTACAATAACATATATGTTCATATCATATTATAATATTATCACTACTGAATATATCTAAACATAAATATTAATATTAATAATATTAATACTAGATATATATAACACCGAGCCGCTAAATACAAATTTAATATTTTCCTTTAATACTATCAACTGAATAACTAGGTTTCCACCTTAGATAAAGGTATAACTTACTAGCTATACTTTTCACGTGGACGTTCCCTGAGCCCGATTGTAAAATTGTTCTCTCAATAAAAGCGAAGAAGAAGAGAGAGAGAGGAGAGAGAAAGAGAAGATAGAGGAGAGATATACTGTATGCATAATACTACATCTAGATCGTTATACTATTACACTCCAACTTCAGAAGTAATTATCGAAAACTTTTAAAGATTGAATCAGTGGCACCCTCACTAATTTTCAATTAGTAATTTTAACTATCAGTATCATGTTCTGTTACTGAAATAAGTTTGCCCTTGCAGCAATTAAATTTTTATTACATTCTAAATGATATATTACAGTGCGGTTGTTATTAATATTTTTGATCTACCATGCTGCTAGTTACTAAGTTGTGTTACTGAATGTTATATATATTACTAGAGATCTAGAAGAGAGATGAGTGAGACACAGATTTTTTTTTTTTTTTTTTTTTTTTTTATTTTTTTTTTTTTTTTAGCTTTTTCTGTTCGCGACAAGATAGGGCAGATTTTCAGCTTTGTTAGCTTTTTGCATGTACGCATTCAAAATGAGGTTTGCCACACGAAGGACAAGAGAGGTTTTGTGTTTCTGCTTGTTGTCCTTGCCTTTGCGTGGCAACCCAGCTTGTGCTCCTCAGCCAGAGTTTGCGCGTCCTTGCGTTTTTGACTTGGAGCGGGGGGGGGGGGGGGCTGCTTCTAAAACATTCTAATACCCCTCCTTCTTCACTTGTAAATAGTTCTACACCCTTCTACCCAGCCTTTGGAGTGGCAAGCCACACAGCCCGCACCCCAGCCAAAGTTTGCGCGCTCCTGCCTTTTTGACTTTTGAAAACAAGAAAGTATGAGTCTTCGTCCTTAGCCCTTCCACGCACACGTCTCACGTCTCACGTCTCACGTCTTTAGCCCTTCTGCCCTTCCACGCACACGTCTTACGTCCTTAGCCCTTCTGCCCTTCCACGCACACGTCTCACGTCCTAGCCCTAAAGTCTGCTAAACTCTGCTTAACCCTGCTTAACCCTGCTTTTAACCCTGCTTAACCCTGCTTTTAACCCTGCTTAACCCTGCTTTTAACCCTGCTTAACCCTGCTTAACCCTGCTATGCTATTATAAAACTCTCCTTTTCTTGTAAATCCTTCTAAACCCTCTTCTACCCAGTACTCTACCCAGCCTTTGGAGTGGCAATCCACGAAGAAAGCTCGCAAACCCAGCCAACGTTTGCGTGCCCCCGCGTTTTTGACCGAGGAGAGGAGAGGAGAGAGAGGGTGCGTCTGCTTCCATTCACACATCCTTCTACCCTTTTA
>WBZZ01002325.1:0-17500 GCA_019918135.1 Paulinella micropora | reverse complement strand
ATAAACAATGAATTTCAAAAAGGGAAGCAGTCTGAGCACACAAGATAGAAAACTTGAAGGAAAAAATACACAAGACAGGGCAACAAAAAAAAATACAAGGCACAGCCCAAACAAAAAATGAAAAAAAGTAAGCGCGCTGCCGGAATAACAAGGGCAAAAACCAACAACATACATCAGGAAAGAATAATAAACAATGAATTTCAAAAGGGGAAGCAGTCTGAGCACATAAAATAGAAAACTTGAAGGAAAAAATACACAAGGCAGGGCAACAAAAAAAAATACAAGACATAGCCCAAAAAAAATGAAGAAAAGTAAGCGCGCTGCCGGAATAACAAGGGCAAAAACCAACAACATACACCAGGAAAGAATAATAAACAATGAATTTCAAAAAGGGAAGCAGTCTGAGCACACAAGATAGAAAACTTGAAGGAAAAAATATACGAACTTTTCAGATATCTGAACATCCTACCTAGTAATGCATAAGCAAGTCCTGGATTTACTGTCTGCATCACGCTAGCTGCATTCAGTGCTTGATCAGCATCTGAACGTGTCATTTTAGTTAGAAACAAAAGTTCACCTACTATACTAGGAATTGAATGCTTTCTAAGAGCGCTTGTTTCTCCCATAGGTTCGGGTTCATGCTCTGCACTAGGAGTGCTTACTGGTCTAACATCGGCATATCCTACATCCTTTAAAATCCGTTTCTGATACTTCTTCTTATGCAATAAAATGCGTCCTCCTTCTTGAACTATCTCTATCCCTTTGAACTCTTTAGCCACTCCCAAACGCTTAAGAGGATAAAACTTTTCTAGTTTACTAGCGAAACGGTCATACGCTTGTTCGTTAGGAGCTGAGAAAATAAGATCATATACATGGAAAATACCAATGATAGCATCTCTTATCGGCTTATCCTTTTCAACGAACATACATAAATCTGAGTCTAGTAACCTGAATCCTAATTCCTTTAACTTAGTGTTGCCCTGACTTGTGTATTTTTTCCTTCAAGTTTTCTATTTTATGTGCTCAGACTGCTTCCCTTTTTGAAATTCATTGTTTATTATTCTTTCCTGGTGTATGTTGTTTGTTTTTACCCTTGTTATTCCGGCAGCGCGCTTACTTTTCTTCATTTTTTTTGGGCTGTGCCTTGTATTTTTTTTTTGTTGCCCTGCCTTGTGTATTTTTTCCTTCAAGTTTTCTATCTTGTGTGCTCAGACTGCTTCCCTTTTTGAAATTCATTGTTTATTATTCTTTCCTGATGTATGTTGTTGGTTTTTGCCCTTGTTATTCCGGCAGCGCGCTTACTCTTCTTCATTTTTTTGGGGCTGTGCCTTGTATTTTTTTTTTGTTGCTCTGCCTTGTGTATTTTTTCCTTCAAGTTTTCTATCTTGTGTGCTCAGACTGCTTCCCTTTTTGAAATTCATTGTTTATTACTCTTTCCTGATGTATGGTGTTGGTTTTTACCCTGGTTATTCCGGCAGCGCGCTTACTTTTCTTCATTTTTTTTGGGCTGTGCCTTGTATTTTTTTTTGTTGCCCTGCCTTGTGTATTTTTTCCTTCAAGTTTTCTATCTTGTGTGCTCCGACTGCTTCCCTTTTTGAAATTCATTGTTTATTATTCTTTCCTGATGTATGTTGTTGGTTTTTGCCCTTGCTATTCCGGCAGCGCGCTTACTTTTCTTCATTTTTTTGGGGCTGTGCCTTGTATTTTTTTGTTGTTGCTCTGCCTTGTGTATTTTTTCCTTCAAGTTTTCTATCTTGTGTGCTCAGACTGCTTCTCTTTTTGAAATTCATTGTTTATAACTCTTTCCTGATGTATGGTGTTGGTTTTTACCCTGGTTATTCCGGCAGCGCGCTTACTTTTCTTCATTTTTGTTGGGCTGTGCCTTGTATTTTTTTTTGTTGCCCTGCCTTGTGTATTTTTTCCTTCAAGTTTTCTATCTTGTGTGCTCAGACTGCTTCCCCTTTTGAAATTCATTGTTTATTATTCTTTCCTGATGTATGTTGTTGGTTTTTACCCTTGCTATTCCGGCAGCGCGCTTACTTTTCTTCATTTTTTTTGGCTGTTCTGCCTGGTCCCTCTCTCAATCGCAAGTCCTTGGCATGACGTAAACTGCCCGTCCTTGGCATGACTTTAAACGGCCGGTCCTAGCATAACTTGAAACTTTTCCGGGGATAGATAGATGGATAGAATAATAATAATAATAATAATAATAATAGTGCTTCTCTGTCAATGGCTGATGCATTTCTGCACATGCGCCTCCATCGTCTCACCCGTGAGGGGAGTACGAAGAATTGACGATAAGCTCTAATGACACCCCCGCAAGGGCAGTTCCAACACTTCCAGACAGGGATCGGTATGTTCAATGAAAATACTGGTCCAGAAATAGACCGGTATGTTCAATGAAAATACTGGTGGCACCGACGGGAATCGAACTGGCGACAGGGCCCAGATGGTAGAACTTGACCACTGGGCTATCACGGTGTCCAATAATAATAATAATAATAATAATAATAATAATAATAATAATAATAATAATAATAATAATAGTGCTTCTCTGTCAATGGCTGATGCATTTCTGCACATGCGCCTCCATCGTCTCACCCGTGAGGGGAGTACGAAGAATTGACGATAAGCTCTAATGACACCCCCGCAAGGGCAGTTCCAACACTTCCAGACGGGCCGGTATGTTCAATGAAAATACTGGTCCAGACGGATCGGTATGTTCAATGAAAATACTGGTGGCACCGACGGGAATCGAACTGGCGACAGGGCCCAGATGGTAGAACTTGACCACTGGGCTATCACGGTGTCCATAATAATAATAATAATAATAATAATAATAATAATAATAATAATAATAGTGCTTCTCTGTCAATGGCTGATGCAAATCTGTACATGCGCCTCCATCGTCTCACCCGTGAGGGGAGTACGAAGAATTGACGATAGGCTCTAATGACACCCCCGCAAGGGCAGTTCCAACAATTCCAGACGGACCGGTATGTTCAATGAAAATACTGGTGGCACCGACGGGAATCGAACTGGCGACAGGGCCCAGATGGTAGAACTTGACCACTGGGCTATCACGGTGTCCATAATAATAATAATAATAATAATAGGCTTCCTCAGACTATAGCATCAGATCCAGATCCTGGACATGTGCCTCCATTGGGTCACCGGGGTCAGCCGATCCCAACGCATTGTCAGAACACCAAACAGACATAGCAGCAACAGCAACAGCAGGGGCAGATGGGGGCTGTGAAGTGCATGAAGAGCTAGATGCGAGGGTGTTAGCTGAAGAGAAGAACTCGGAGACACTACGCTGCGCTCCCGAACCCCTCTCTCTAGCCAGGACGTCCACTCTGCGCGGACGGCCGCGCCGCGCAACATCAACGTCACTTGGGGGAGAGGGTGGGACAGAAGCTGATGGAACCTCAGTGAGGTCAATCACCTCCTCGCCCCCATCCTCCACCCCAAGCTCCTCCCTTTTACCCTCCCTAGCAGACCAACACTCAGACACATATGATCCAAACAACACATCCAACTTTGGAGGGGGACGCAACGCTGTAACCCCTAACAACGCAGCAAGCCTAAAGTTACTGCGGAAGCGCGACTTCCCCTGAAAAAGCTTACAAAACAATCGTGATTGATCCACAGGCGACATATCATCCCAACCCTGCCGCACAGAGCCCTCCCGCTCCCGCCCAAGCAACACATCCTCCACCACAACCTCACCGCCTACGACCTCACCACCCTCCTCACTCCCTCCATCCCCCTCAGCACCCCCCACAGCCATGCCACCGAGCCTCTGCATACTCAGCAACAGCTGCTTACGTCTCCCCTCATGCATGGGGCAATCCCATAAGAAGTGCGCAAGGGACTCATTGACATCATCATGACAACAGAAGCAGCGAGGGGACATGCCACTGACCAACTTGCTGCGGTACAACCGAAGGCGGTTGTTGCAGCTGAGCAACCTTCTCCGAAGCAGATTATAATGCGCATCATCAAGGGCTACCCATCTTGGGAACTCCTTAGTTCCAAAGACTTGTCTTAGGATGACTCGCAGGCCATCAGTAAGATCGCTGCCTGCCTCTCGCTTGTCCCACATCAGTTGCTGCACCATCTTGACGTCCTGCTGAAGGGCCCACTTGTCCACAGTCGAACTCCAACCCTCGAGGTCCTTCTCTGAGCTATTTAGGAGCTCCTGAAGCCCTTGTTGTAGATCCATTGAGTCCCTGATAGCGCCTTCGGCCTCCGCAGTCCAGTCGGATTTGACTTGAGATGCGATGACAGGAAATCGCTTCTCCGGTAGAACACGCAGCCGTCCATAGAACTTCAGTTGCGCCGCCCGCCGCAAACGCTCCGCACTGAAAGAGCGCGCCAGAAAGAGTGTAATCCACTTGCTTGTCTTAGGGCTGATGCCGAGAATCATCCTCATGGGGCGCAGCATTGCTGCCTCCAGCTTGGTGAGCTGCGATACGGGGGCACGCCAGACATCGAAGGCGTACTTCAGCTTGGCCCCCACAAGTTGATTCCAGCACATGAGACGATACCTAGCTTGTATCTCACCTGCACACCACAAAGAGTACCAACCTGCGGTGGCGACTTCAGTGACACGCGTAGCCCGCAGGGCCTGCTCCTTCCACTTCAGGTCGTCGGTGATAACCACTCCCAGGTACTTGTACTGACTGATGACACAGCTTCTGGCCGCGAAACAACACCACGGGCTCACCTCGCTCCCTGATACTTGGTCGTTTCGCCTTGCTCGACGTGTAAATGGGCATGATTTCCGTCTTGCCGGGCTTCAAGTTGACTTCCAGCCGGTAATCTTCCGCGAACTTGGCCACAACATTGACCATCTTCTGGAGCTCGGTGCGACTGTGAGCGATGAGGGCCACGTCGTCCGCGTAGAGAAGTGCCTTGATGTCGTTCAGCCGCTTCACATCCGTGATCTTGAGGGCACTCGCCAGCCGATCACACAGCTCATCCATAAAGACGTTGAAGAGTGTGGGAGAGAGAGGGGACCCCTGTTGGACGCCTACACCCTCCAGTACTTCGGGGGTGAGTGCTCCATCAACTAGCACTTGCGACGAAGTCTGCTCGTAGCACCTGCGTAGCGTGCGCCAGAACTTGCCCCTTACACCCAGCTTCCAGAGCCTCTCAAATAGGCCATCTCTCCAAACAGACGGGAAAGCCTTGCGTAGATCGACGAACAGGACATACGACTCCCGCTTCTGCTGCTGACGCCCCTTCAACCTCTGCCAAAGGGTAAAGACCTGATCCGTAGTGCGACGCCCCGGGCGGAAGCCTCCCTGCTCTGGACGTAGCTTATCCGGGCCATCCACGAAGAGCGTTAGACGAGTAGCTAATAAGGACAGATACAGCTTACCAAGGCAACTAATAATCGAGATATCCCTCCAGTTGTCAGGATCCGTAGGATCCCCACCCTTGGGGATATTGACGATGATTCCCTTGCCCCAAGCTTTTGGAGTCCTCTCGGCTTCTCGAATCCAGTTGAAGTACTGCGTTAAGTAGCCATTGATGTAGGCGCCGCCATACTTGAGCATCTCGTTCTTCACTTTGTCCTCGCCACAAGCTTTGTGGTTATTCAGGGCACGTTGCCTTGCAAGGACCTCCTCTTGCGTGAACGGCTTGTCCAGCTCTTCGCAAGTGTCTTCACCTACTTCGTGCTCCTTCATAGCCCGGGCCACCTCATCTCTGAAGCGATCGTTCCAGTGGAACTGCCGCTTAGCTTCGGCTTCCTCCCACTCCAGCGAGCCTGCTTCTGCACAGCACGCCACCACAACAGCCGCACTTGCCGGATTTTCCCGTGGCTTCACCGAATTTCTCCGAAATTCCTCCCACCGAGCGACCTTTTCCGGCAGCGTACACGCCAGTGAGCCATCCTCCCTTTGCACCGGCGCGGAGACCTTCGTTCTGCGTGCCCCGCCAAGCCGCTTCGCGAGTAGCCAAAAGCGCTTTGAGGATTGCTCGCGTTGACATTTGACCGCTTCTTCCTGCACTTGCTTGAAGGAGGCGGACTTCTTGGCCCGAGTTGCCTTCCGAATTTGCTTGCGGAGCCGTAGCCAATTCAGACGGGCTTCCGCATTCGATTCATCCCTCCTGTATGCTGCGTAGGCCTCCCGGCGCTGCTGAATGAGCTCCTTTAGCTCCCCGTCGAACCAATTGTTGGTGAAACGGGGTCGTATACATCTGGAGCCAAGGACCGGTGCGCCGCCATTCGGAAGGACTGCGCCACTCGCTCGGTGACGTCATCTACCACCCGTTGGCTGTCGGCACCACCCGATAGGTCAAGCTCAGGCAGCTGATGCACTCCAAGCTTCTGTAGGCAATGCTGATATACGTCATCGAACTTGTCGCGTAGATAATCCAGCGCTTGCTTCGCAGCGTGATCATTACCCGAGACACCAGCACCAATAAGCTTATCAACACGAAAGGACCTGTAAGGTTTCGCAGCCCGCTTTGGCCGGCGCTGGCCGCTCCACGTCAGTTCGGCCCATACTGCCTTGTGGTCCGTATCAAGATCATCTTCGCATACTCCGAACTTTGCTCCAGATGCCAAGCCAGGCGACGCGCAGATGTAATCGAGGAGGTGCTTGCCTGTGCCCATGCCGCGCTGCTCACGCCGGGACCACCAGTAGGACCCTTCCACTGGGCACGAGAAGCCGCTCAGATTTCGCAGGCCCGTAGCGACGAGGACAGCCGCGAGTCTCTTGCCGTTCTCCGAACGTACCGGTGCTCCCTTATCATCGACCTCCCCGTGTTGACCGACGATGCCCTCCTCTTTTCGGCTGCATGCCGGCCCGAGCTTCGCGTTGGCATCCGCCACCGTGACCACAAGACCTTTGGCTCCAAAAAAAGCTATAGCTGCCTGCCAGGCCGCATACGCCTCTGACGACTCTTCTTCCTGCGTTTCCTGGGGAAAGTAGCCGTTGCCCACATAGATATCCTGAGCGCCGGTAACACCCGAGGCGATACGCAGCCACACTTGCTGCCGGTGGTCGACGGGGGCTGACACCAGGTTGCAATACGGACCAAGGAAGTTAGCCACCGCGAATAGAACCCCACCCTTGCAGCGATTTTTCTCGCTGACCTCCGCAGGTTTTCCAAAAATCCGGAATCCATCCAGGCTGCATTTGGAAAGTTGCTTCTTGCCCATGCGGTGCTCCTGAGCCCCGATGACTAGCCAGCCCTCGTGCTTGTAGAATGATGCCCATTCCGCCGTGCCTACGTTGTCGTATCCCGTTTTACCCTGCCAGTTGTGACTCGCGACGAGTAGCTTGAAGCCGGTATCGAACTGCTTGGAGCGGTGCTTCTTGGCTCGTTTCCGGACCCGACGGCCGCGCTTGGCTTCCGCCCTCGTGCTGCCCCCCTCTGCAGGTGCTTGCGCAGGTTGGTCCCCCACTGCACTGGCCGCCGAATGCAGGGGCACCACATGCACATCAGCACACTCAGACACACACTTAGGTGCATCGGCAGCCAATTCCGATGACACCACCTGCACATCATCGACACATTCTTCATGCAGAGGCAAGACGCGATATCCCGTCGCAGCTTCCTCCTTCCGGACCGCCGCTTCCCCACGCAGATGGATGCGAATAAGCCTTCGGACACGTTCCCTGTCCCTGAACCTGCGCCCAAGGGCCACATTGACCCCTCTGCCGAAGAATTTGAGATGTTTGAGTTGCTGCAACGCCGTCTGCCTGCTGTCATCGTCCTCGTAGACCAGCTCCAGGTGACGAAACATTCGCTGGCCTTGCCACTCCATTACCGGGACCACCAGACCAAGATCGCTCATTTTGGAGGCGATCTCCTGTAGATTGGCGCGTTCTGAGAGCCCCCAGACAATCAGATTACGCCCGTCCTTGTCGT
Organism: Paulinella micropora; assembly: GCA_019918135.1. Classification (NCBI taxonomy): domain Eukaryota; phylum Cercozoa; class Imbricatea; order Euglyphida; family Paulinellidae; genus Paulinella; species Paulinella micropora. The sequence continues at coordinate 9,607 of WBZZ01002325.1, read as the reverse complement.
ACCGATCTACCCGCCGGTACCGTCGAGGCGGCGGTGCCATCTGCCATATAGCGCCGCTCGCCTTATGTTGAAGCGCCGACCCGTGTGCCAGGTTTGGGGAGGAAGGATGAGGCGCAGCTAAGATAGCCTCTCCATGTGGTTCAGGAATTCCGTCATATACGCGAGCCCTCATCCTCCCATCCTGGGACATCGGGCCAGAGCCCGTCGAAGAGGCATTCCCACGGGGATTGTCCAGGTCTTCGGCGATTCTACCTTGTCCCATAAGGGCCACAGTGGTAGCTCCGTGCTTCGCGTATTTGTAATCCATTGAGAGTAGTAGACGGCCAATGTCGCTGGCCATCACCGCCGCGCCTCTTTACGCCGAGGAAAGCGCCCGTCCATGCAAATAGCATCGGCGGTATCTGCAACACACACTACACGCATTTCCGCCGGTGTCACTGGACGCTGCCGCGTCGCTTCGTGCCCTTCGGCGCCCGCCAGCACCCCCAGCGTCGCCAGAACCTGCCTCACGCACTACACACACTCTCCATCGCATCGCCAACGCCTCTACTCTCATGCCTTATGGACTTTCAGCTGCTCCTAACAATACACATCATGAGGTACGGGTGTCCCCGAGTGGAGCCAGATCGGACGGTGTGCCGCTGAAACTCCTTTCCCCACGTGGGTATAGAAGGCGCGAACCTAGCGGTACCTATAGGGTCTTACAGACAAGTATAGTAATCCCAGCCGAAGCTGCTCAGTTAGAAATGCAACGGTGGAGGGTGTGAATGCGTGGGGCAAGGCACATCAACGCAGCAAGGCACTGGCAAGGCATTGGGACCGACTGAAGCCCCTCTCCAACGTGCGCTCATCATGTGTTCCAGTTAGGCAACCCCGAAGAAGCGAAGATAGGGAGGAGACAAAACCCAGATAGGATGAAGATAGGATTAACATGAAGCCGAAATGGAGCCGAGCTGGAACAGGTCAACTCAGCCCCATCTCGGCTCAATGTGAATCCTATCTTCAACCCATCTCGGTACTGTTTCCTCCGAATGCTCACCTCAACAAGATCACCAAACCGGAACTGGAAGCCCCCAGGCATTTTCGGCAGGAAATTCGGCGAAAATGGGCTAACCAGGAAACCAGACCCAAACCAACAGCCAAGAAAAACGAGCCAACCAACAATCCAACAGACAACCCCACAACCTGCCTGGCCGAACCCTATCGAGTAAATGCCCAGTTGAGAGTTGCGCATATCCCGGTGACCGCCCTCCCCAAGCGGTCACCTTCGTGGGGAGAGGCCCAACCACCTCCTCTTCCCATGGAGTGCCATCTTGTGCACCCCTCCAGAATAATAATAATAATAATAATAATAATAATAATAATAATAATAATAATTTTCATTGAACATACCGGCCCGTCTGGAAGTGTTGGAACTGCCCTTGCGGGGGTGTCATTAGAGCTTATCGTCAATTCTTCGTACTCCCCTCACGGGTGAGACGATGGAGGCGCATGTGCAGAAATGCATCAGCCATTGACAGAGAAGCACTATTATTATTATTATTATTATTATTATTATTATTATTATTATTATTATTATTATTATTATTATTATGTGGCGCCGCGATAGCCCAGTGGTTAAGGTCTACCATCTGGGACCTGTCGCCAGTTCGATTCCCGTCGGTGCCAGGATTTTCAAATCATATTCTTTGAAAGTATTGGTCTGTCTGGAAGGCTTGGAGCTGCCTTGCGGGGGTGTCAGTAGAGCCTATCGTCAAATCTTCGTACTCCCCTCGCGGGTGAGACGATGGAGGCACATGTGCAGAAATGCATTCGCCATTGACTGAGAAGCACTATTATTATTATTATTATTATTATTATTATTTATTATTATTATTATTATTATTATTATTATTATTTTTATTATTATTATTATTATTATTATTATCTTCTTCTTCTTCTTCTCTTTCTTCTTCTCTTCTTCTTCTTCTCCTTCTTCTTCTTCTTTTCTTCTTCTTCTTCTTATTATAATTATATTATTATATTATTATTATTATTATTATTATTATTATTATTATTATTATTATTATCATTATTATTATGATTATTATTGGACACCGTGATAGCCCAGTGGTCAAGTTCTACCATTTGGGCCCTGTCGCCAGTTCGATTCCCGTCGGTGCCACCAGTATTTTCATTGAACATACCGGTCCGTCCGGACCAGTATTTTCATTGAACATACCGGTCCGTCTGGAAGTGTTGGAACTGCCCTTGCGGGGGTGTCATTAGAGCCTATCGTCAATTCTTCGTACTCCCCTCACGGGTGAGACGATGGAGGCGCATGTGCAGAAATGCATCAGCCATTGACAGAGAAGCACTATTATTATTATTATTATTATTATTATTATTATTATTATTATTATTATTATTATTATTATTATTATTATTATTACTGGATACTGTAGCATAGTTTACAGAAAGAGTTAGTTACTAGCTTTAGTATAGTTAGCTAGTGTGTGTGGCCTTCTATCAGTGAGCCTTTCCCTGTCTGTTTTTTTTTCGAGTATAATCCCTCTAACGGGAAGCGCTGTCATTTTCTTTTATTTCATACTGTTATTATTATTATTATTATTATTATTATTATTATTATTATTATTATTATTATTATTATTATTATTATTATTATTATTATTATTATTATTATTACCACATGAAATGTCTGCTACCCCTGTGAGTACCTCCATGCGGGACCTACCCAGTCTCGTGGAGCTCTCACGCGGGGAAGATCAATCATTTGTAGTTGATTTCCTGCAAGGTACCCGGTATTTTCATTGAACATACCGGTCCGTCTGGACCAGTATTTTCATTGAACATACCGGTCCGTCTGGAAGTGTTGGAACTGCCCTTGCGGGGGTGTCATTAGAGCTTATCGTCAATTCTTCGTACTCCCCTCACGGGTGAGACGATGGAGGCGCATGTGCAGAAATGCATCAGCCATTGACAGAGAAGCACTATTATTATTATTATTATTATTATTATTATTATTATTATTATTATTATTTTATTATTATGTGGCACCGCGATAGCCCAGTGGTTAAAGTCTACCATCGGGGACCTGTCGCCAGTTCGATTCCCGTCGGTGCCAGTATTTTCAAAGGATATTTTCTTTGAAAGTATTGGTCTGTCTGGAAGGCTTGGAGCTGCCTTGCGGGGATGTCAGTAGAGCCTATCGTCAAATCTTCGTACTCCCCTCGCGGGTGAGACGATGGAGGCACATGTGCAGAAATGCATTCGCCATTCACTGAGAAGCACTATTATTATTATTATTATTATTATTATTATTATTATTATTATTATTATTATTATTAGGAGGGTCGTTGCGCGCGTAAAAGATCTTAAACTCCGCATATGCTGGTTGATAGCCCAGGACCCAGCAGACACCAGATTGTTATGGGTGGGGTTTCGAGGCAGCTCTAGCAACCGCGCTTGGTGTATGCACTTGCACATTCGGTGACGTCTTGCAAGAGGTTGCTGGGACTGCGGAATAACCTCGGCTTAGTGCAGTCTTGCCCTCAGGAGCTCCATCGGTGGCCCCGATCATCAGGCGAGAGACTGACACGGGGGGGTGGAGGACCTCGAACAAGGGTATTGGAGGCTTATGTCCGTTGAGGATATGCCATTAGCTGCATCAGTACGCCTCAGATATATTATTATTATTATTATTATTATTATTATTATTATTATTATTATTATTATTATTATTATTATTATTATTATTATTTGGACACCGTGATAGCCCAGTGGTCAAGTTCTACCATCTGGGCCCTGTCGCCAGTTCGATTCCCGTCGGTGCCACCAGTATTTTCATTGAACATACCGGTCTATTTCTGGACCAGTATTTTCATTGAACATACCGGCCCGTCTGGAAGTGTTGGAACTGCCCTTGCGGGGGTATCATTAGAGCTTATCGTCAATTCTTCGTACTCCCCTCACGGGTGAGACGATGGAGGCGCATGTGCAGAAATGCATCAGCCATTGACAGAGAAGCACTATTATTATTATTATTATTATTATTATTATTATTATTAGCTTTTTCTTCTGTTCCTCTTTTGTTATTATTATTATTATTATTATTATTTTGGGGGGCACCAATACATGGTTGGGTGTCACCGCCACACGGCGGGGTTGGGGCCGTTGGCAGCTTGTTATGAGGGGTACATAATCAGTGCTCCACTGATTCATGAGACGGAAACTTTTACTGAGAGAAGCTCTCTCACCACGCTCACGGCTCTTGGCTCGGGGTGGCCTCTGGTATCACTCGGGGTGCGGGGGGTGGGGGTTATCTGAGGGAGGGGGTTGGGCTCAGTGGGTCACTGGACAGGTTGGTTAACTAAACTACTGTCGGTATGAGTGGGAATGAAGGCGACAGGCTCCACACATTTCCACAAGCCTTGAAATCACTCAACTGCCACAGTAGCGACTGCCTGGACGCGGGGCTCCTGACTCACCCTCTCTCCCAGAACCCCTCGTGCTCACTTTGCGGATGCCATGGGGATGCTCTGGCGGAGGGTCGGGACGTGTTGGGTGCATGTGACCGGGCCTGTCACTTAGTGTTCTCGGTAGATGACTCTTTTGTAGCTTCTATCGGACGCAGGGTGGCTTGCCACGACACCTCAATGATGCATAGTACGTCACGTCTCTGGCCTGGTTACGGGGGCGGGTAACTGAGGCGGGTTCCTGAAGGCTGGTTACGGAAGCTATGTTATTGTTGTTGGGTTCCTGGCTGCTATGTTATTGTTGTTGGGTTCCTGGCTGCTATGTTGTTGTTGTTGGGTTCCTGGCTGCTATGTTATTGTTGTTGGGTTCCTGGCTGCTATGTTATTGTTGTTGGGTTCCTGGCTGCTATGTTATTGTTGTTGGGTTCCTGGCGGCGTACATGTTTATGCTTTTTTAAGGGTTGAGCTTTAAATAACCCCACTCGGGTCTTCTTTTATCGAGCTCACCACTCGGTGGATGGAGGCCTGGGGTAGACTTATACGATGTTTTTGATGCTAGGTTCCGTCTCCAGGGATTCGACTGGCATCGCTGCTTTGCCTCACCGCACTGCCTCACCCACACATCCACGCTGGCACACTGTTTCTCCTCTTGCTCTTGTACCTATGTCGCACACAGCTATGAGCTCACGCCGATGAGTGGTTGTGACGAGGTGCACCCAGCTGGATTGCGGGCGAGCCACGGCGGCCTCGCTCTCGCTCGCTCTCTCTCTCTCTCTCTCTCTCTCTCTCTCTCTCTCTCTCTCTCTCTCTCTTTTTTTTTTTTTTTTTTCTTTTTTTTCCTTTTTTTTTTTTTTTTTTTTTTTTCTTTTTGTTGTTGTTCTTGCTTTGCTTTGCTTTGGGCGAGGCCTAGCTTTCACATGGGCGGGCTGAGCCTATGAGGGGCGCACGATAAGCGTTCCATTGATTTATGAGACGGGTCCCAGTTACTGAGAGTAACTCATGTGAGTTGCTCATCATACTCATGGCTCTTGGCTCGGGGTGGCCTCTGGAATCACAAGGGGTGGGCACTGGGGGAGGGGGTTGTGTTCAGAGGGTCACCGCGAAGGATGGTCAACCAAACTACTGTCGGTCGGAGTTTGTACGAAGGCGAGAGGCCCTACACCTTACCACAAGCCTTGAAACGACTAAATGACCAAAGTAACGACGGACCGGAGCGGGGCTCCTGGCTCACCCTCTCTCTCAGCACTCTTCGTGCTCATCCTGCGGATGCCATGGGGTTGCTCTGGCGGAGGGTTATGGGGTGGTGGGTACATGTGCACGGGCCTGTCACTCTGTGCTCTCGGTAGATGACTCACTTGCAGCGTTTATCGGACGCAGGGTGGTTTGCCACGACACCTACCTCGATGATGCACAGCGGGTCTGCCTCGTGCCTGGTTACGGATGCAGGTGAGTGTTTGTGTGTATTCCTATACATACGTACACGTATGCTTTTTAAGGGTTGAGCTTTAAATAACCCCACCTGGGTCCTCATTTATCGAGTTTACAACTCGATCAATGCGGCACCGGGGTCCCATACCACTTATGTCAGGTTCTTATGCGAAGAGCGCGGCCGCTAGTGCTGGCCCTATGGGTCAAGGCGGTAATCCTTCAGGTTTAGACGTTCCCCGTGGGAGTGCGCCTGCGGGTGGCGATGGCTACTCGGCCGGGGTGGGGTGGTCGAGTGCTCGCGTACCTGACGGGCAACCTGAATCACGTAGAGCCAGCAATCCTGCTGCATCTCGATCACCCTCCCCAACCTCGGAAGAGAAGTCACGTCCGGAAAGGTCTGGTCACGGCGTGTGGCAAGCGGTACCGCCACCGAGGAGGTGGCGGAGGAAGGTACGAAATGAGCTGGATAAGAGATGTTGCATAGTATGGGGGCTATCGCATGTCTCTCAGACAGTGGTCATGGCGCGAGAGCTCCGAATTCTCGGTCTCGGGGAAGTCGAGGTGGAATTCGCGGGCAGAGGTAGTGGGCGACATTTGCGGATTAAATGTGCGTCTTGTGAGGAGGCGGAGAAGATGGTGCGGCTGCTGCGGGAGCGTAAGTTCTTCACGGGAAAGGTTCACGTTGCGACGGGTAGGACTTTCCGGGAAAGAGAGAAGCAGCGGGCTGCACGGGGGGGTGCCCAGTATGTAGAGATGCAGAGGGAGCTTCGCAAGCAGGGGTTTGGCTACTGGGTGCTCGACGTGGAAGTCGACGAGCCCCAGGGCGAAGCCTCAAGCGGTGAATCTCCCTTGGCGGAGTGGGGCGGGATGCGGGAGCTGGAGGAGCTGGGGCGGAGGGTGCAGGATGGGCCGTGGAGGGTGGCGGAGGGCTCCAGGCGGGCTCAACCGAAGCGCAGGCATCGGCATCAGCTTCGTTCTTCCCAATTTGTGAAAGGCTTCCCACTGAGGGTGGCCTCACATAATTGGCAAGGCAAAGTGGGTGCGGATAGCCCAGGCTTTGGGGAATGGCCGGAGCACTACAAGGAGCGAGGCTGGGTGATCGTCGGAGTCCAGGAGCACAACCTATCGTCGCAGAAGGTGGAGAAGCTCCAAGTCGACGGCTTCGCAGTCCTCGGCAAAGCGGCTGCAACTGGTGCGGGCTCGCGTCTCTTGGGGGGAGTCTTGACGTTGGTGGCCAACTATCTGGCACCGTGCGCTACCATTGTACAGGCGCCTGTTCCACACCCACAGCAATTGTGGGTGAGGCTGTCGTCTGGGAGCGCGACGGCGTCGGATGTGTTCGTCGGCAACGGCTACTTCCCCCAAGAAAATCAACGAGAGGAATCTATTGCAGCCTATGAGGCGTGGCAGGCGGCCGTCTCCTACTTCGCCACCAAAGGTCATGTGGTTACGGTTGGTGATGCTAATGCTAAGCTGGGGCCCGCCAGAATAGCGCGGGAGGAGGGAGTGGTGGGCCTCTTTGGCGAGATAGATGAGAGGGGTAGAGGGGTTAGGAGTGAGAATGGTGAGTTGCTGGCTGCGATGCTTGTTGCCACGGGGTTGCGCAATCTCAGTGGGTTTTTCGCAACCACGGGGGACAAATATTGGTGGTCTAGGCAGGAAAATGTAGGTGGACGAAGGCATCTACTGGATTACATCTGCGTCTCTTCCGAGCTGGCGGAGGAGGCAAGCTTCGGCGTCGACGAGGTAGACCTTGATACCGACCACAAAGCTGTGTCGGCGGAACTGGTCTGGGGGGGACAGCCACCCCCCAAAAAGCAGGTAAAGAGGTACAAAGCATTCAAGGCAGAGCGCTTGATAGGCAGGGTAGTTGAGGGTAAGGAGAGTGAGCTGTCTAAGCTTAGGTTGAAGTACGACGAGACCTTTGCAGCTGGTATATCGGGGCTGTTGCCAGATGGCCTCCCAGATCTATCAGCAGCGGAGGACCCGGATGAGCTTCAGCAGGAGGTAGATAGGGTCGCTAGCTTAGTGGTCCGAGCTTTCACGGGCGCAGCCGTGAAGGTCTTGGGAGTTCGGGTGATTAGGCCAGGGTTTACTAATGCATGGTTTGATGAGAGTCTTAGGGAAGCGATTGCGCGACGGAGAGAGGCATACGGCCTCTGGCGAAGGAATGAGGCCAACCGAGAGGCCTGGCAAAGATATAAAGAAGCGAGGAAGGCGGTCAGAAGGTTATGCAAGGAGAAGAAGGAGCAAGCGTGGAAGCGGGTCCAGAATGACACCGCTGCCAACTTCAGGAGCGCTACCATGGCCACGTACTGGAAGCTGTCAAAGCGTTTGGGCGGGGTTCGGCGGTCGAACGCTTCTGCTCCTGTTCGGAAGCCCGATGGCACTCTGGCATGCACACTCCGGGAAAAACTACAAGAATGGGAAGAATACCGCCGACGTATGGTGGTCCCCAAAGAAAACCAGTTTTTGGAGGATGCATGTGTAGAGGAAGTCGGTTCTGATGAGGAAGCAGCGCGGATTGAGCCCGAGCGGAAGGCCCGCGAAACCTTCCAGTATAACGACAACCTGCGCGACCAATTCGAGGCCATGGCGCAAGCCGAGGAGATCCGGACTGAGACGGGCCCGCTGGACTATGATTACACCGAGAAGGAAGTGGAGCTCTGCCAGGAAAATCTCCAGAATCACAAAGCGTGCTCACCGGATAAGATCAAGAACGAGATGCTCAAGTACGGAGGCACGCGGATTGTGAGCTTTCTGGTGTGCTTCTTCAACTGGTTGAAATCGTGCGAATACACCCCCAGCGACTGGGGCAAAGCGATTATCGTCAACATCCCAAAAGGAGGCGACCCAACCGATCCGGAAAATTGGAGAGACATCGCGATTCTGAGCTGTCTGGGTAAGATGTATCTGTCCCTTATGGCGGCGAGGCTTACGGCTTTCATCGATCAGCCGGGCAGGCTTCGCCCAGAGCAGGGTGGGTTCCGGCCAAAACGTAGTACGGGGGACCAGATTTTTGTCCTTAAGGAGCGTCTGCGCCTTAGACAACAAGCTGGCCTCCGTTCTTTCGTTTTGTTCGTGGATCTGAGAAAGGCATTCCCTACGGTTTGGCGGGCCGGGTTGTTTCAGAGGCTAACCCAGATGGGGGTACAGGGCAAGTTCTATCGCATTCTGCGGCGTTTTTTACCGAAGAACGTCATCGCGAGTGCTAGTCGATGGCGAACTCACTGGTGAAGTGCTGGAAGGGATGGGAGTTCAGCAAGGGTCGCCGTTGTCACCGTCGCTGTTCAACGTCTTCATGGATGAGCTAACGGTCCGAATCGCGAAAGAGTTGGAGATCGAGGACCTCAACCGCATCGAAGACATACGGACCCTGCTTTACGCCGACGACGTTGCGGTAATTGCGCATAGCGTCACGGAGCTTCAACAGATTGTAAATGTCGTGGCGACATTCGTGGAGGACTATCGGCTTGAAATCAACCTGAAACCGGGCAAGACGGAAGTCATGCCGATATACGGGCACGCCAAGTCAAAAAAGTCGCCCCCATGCGTGAGGTTCCGGGGCAAGGTTCTCAACGTCACCGACCACTACAAATACCTAGGAGTTCTGCTCACGGACACCCTCTCCGATAAACCGCAAGCGAAGCGGGCGGCGGAAATCACTGTAGCGGGAACGGCTGCCTGCTACCCCCTCTGGATTG
>WBZZ01002324.1:262500-272643 GCA_019918135.1 Paulinella micropora | reverse complement strand
TTTCCACCACCTCGAAACGATTACCTTGAGTAGTGTCCGGGTAGGATGACGTATCGGTCTCCGAGGCAGTGTTGTAGGCCTGAGCTCGACCGAAATTCGGGTTGGAGCTTGCCCACGAGCCTCCTCCTCCTCTGGGTGGGGGGGCTGGAGCTCGAACAGCTCTCCCTCCATAAGGGGTATATCCCCGACCTCCTCCTCTTCCTCTCTGAGGGGTTCCCTGCCACCTCGAGGCTCCTCTCCATGTTCCTCGTCCTCGTCCTCCTCCTCCTCCTCCTCCTCGTCGTCCTCCTGCTCCTGCTCCTCCTTCTCGTCCTCTTTGAGAGGCCTTTAAGTTCTTTGTCTCTCCCTTTCCTCCTTCTTCTCCTTCATCCTCTTCATGTAGGTAATGATTGCCTCTCGTAACTCCTCATCATCACACATATTGGCATACCAACCTTCGTTCACAGCGGCAATCTGAAGCATATTGAAAAGGCCCGGTTCCTTGCCTTCCGTCCTGATCAGAAAATTTGCCCTTGCTGTTGGGTTCTGCCTATCATGATTGAAAGAGCAGTCTCTGTTCTCCATCTGTGCCTTACACTGCAAGCCCGCGAACCACCTCCAACATGCGGTCTTCAGGTCTGGCTCTCTCTGTCTCTTCCAACCGGCAACTCTGTTTGTGTACGTGGCTTGTGCGCCAACGGGTACACCGCCTGCCTGTGCCGTATGTGCCTCCGTGAGCGAGTCCATGTTTGAGCATGCACTCATCACTTCTTGAAACAGTGCTGACGGAGCAACGCTTTGAACCGTATTTTCGAACACGTGTGTCTCGAGGAAGTTCTTGGACTTCACTGAGCTAAACGTCGAGCATTGTTGTATGGGCTGAGTAAGCTTACTCGGGTTAACTGTGTGTAACGCCGAAAAGAAATAGAGGATGATCGACTTGCGGCCATAGAATAGCCCATAGGAGGAAACTACCTCCGTAAGGGTCGCCGCCAAGCCAACAGCACTCCTCAAACTCATCGCCACTGTCTCAAAGATTTCAAATCCTATGAGAGTACCAGTGCAGAGATGCTGGTATCCATGAGATTGAAAATATGAAATGAGTGTGGCCACCGCCAGTTCACACTGAGCGTCTAGGCCTGTTGCATTGTTTCTCTTAATCTCCTCCTTCTTTCTCAAAAACTTGTACTGTGTCAGATCAAATCTCTCCGAGACTAGAGATTGGTCAAAAACAGTAACAAGTGCCTCGTATTCCTGCGTTTCGTCGCAAGGAAAAGCCTTCATGCATGCATTGATCTCTTTGAGCTTGCTCAAAAGCGAAGCATCAGAGTCTTTGTCTGAGCTCGTCTTGGCATATAGCATGAGACTTGCCACTCCTCCTTTCTTCCCCTTGAAGGCATTTATGATGTTCTCTCTGTCCTTCTTCTCCGTGTTTGTGACCACCACCGTAGTTGAGCCCGAGGTTGCAGGGGCTGGTGGGGCAGGAGCTGGTGGGGTCAAATATGTCGGAGGGTGTGTCTTTGCACCACTCACTTTTGCTTTCATTCTTTCCAGTCTCATCGTCTTCTCGAACTCCTCATTCTCTTTCGCCTTCTTCTTCTCAGATATCACCAGCTTTTGAGCATGAGTGATAAAGGCCACCAATTCAGAAGCAGATCTGAGAAAATTATATTTCTCCACATATTGGTCAACACCTGCTTTGTTGGCGACCGGTGGTGCGTTACTAAGTGATTTAAGGACAGAGTGATCCTTGGTAGGAATCCATCTCTTCCATGCATCCTTGTGCAGTAACGCACCCATCAACAGTCTGATCTTGGTCAGAACTCTGTCGGTCTTCTCTAACTCATCAATCACAGGATGAGTTTCTCCTGCTGCCTTAATGCTTTTTTCCATCTCTGCCTTCCCCTCCTCCAAGGCCTTTATTTCCATTGTAAAAAAATGAAATATACCACTCGAGTTTTTCGAACCCAGATTGGTCTTCATTTTTGTTACATCGACTGCCTCCTGACCAGTCGCGAGGAATCTGGCCGTTGCTCTTGGGTTTGTGTACTGGAGGTAACCCTCACATCGTGGGCCGTATGTACGTTCCCAAATCAGGGTTTGAGTGTACACCCCAAAGATAGCATCGAGTAATTCAAGGTGGGTGTGTGTGTCCCCAAACTTGATATGCTGTATCTTCTTTCTCTCTTCTGGATCAGAGACCAGTTTGCCGAGGAGCTGTGCTGTGTTTGATAATAGGATATAGACATTCTTTTTAGCACGACTTTTCTCTCTTCTTTGATCCTGAGGGATCCACACATAGGTATCCTTCTCTACCCCCATCTTGTTATCAAACTCTTTTTTAGTGAGGTCATAGTGGTCTTGCACCCACTGTTGTTCCTCCACTGTGATCTCCTCTCCATCACTATGAATCAAGTCGATCATTTTTCGTCCTCCTCCTCCCGTGTAGGCAGGTGGTAAGGGATTACCATATGCTCCTCCTCCTCCCGTCTCTTCTTGTTCAAATCCTCCTTCATCTTCGTCTCCTCCATATCTTCCTTCATCATCCCAGCCCTCTTCTACTCCTCCTCCTACTCCTTCATCTCCTCCTCCTTCATTCAATCCTCCTCCTCCTCCTCCTTCATTCAATCCTCTTCCTCCTCCTCCTCCTCCTGCTTCTTCTTCTTCTCTTCTTTGATCTGCCTCCGAGAATTCACTCACTTCGGCGGTCTCTGTCGACATGATGTCGTAGTAGTGATCAACAGGAGGACAGTGTCAGCTCCTATGTTTGGTTTTTGTTCGTTTGTGTTCTGTTCCTCCTTCAGTCGATTGACTAGTGAAGAGAGAAACTAATAGAGAGGGTAGGATAAGATTCCCTGTCCTCTATGAAACACTGTTTGTATGTTTGTTTTTGTTTGAGAAAAATAGTCTTTGAGACTTTCTCCGATTTCTTGTTCTCCTTACTCAGATTACTTTCTCCTCCTTCTTTTCTATATTGTATCTAGTATGAGGCACTTGGACCTACACACAGATAGTAATAGAGAAGCTAGAAAAGCTCTCCTTGAGAAGTCGACAGTCGGTCGGATAGGTTCTCAGACCTACCTTTAGAAAACGATCAGAGATTTGCAAAAATACTCTGACGTATGTGTGAGATAATGCAGATAAATGCACAAACTAGAAGGGTAGAGTGTTGTGCTCCTGTCCCTATGCTTGTTTGTGTTTTGTGTGTGTTCCTTCACTCTTCTGTCCACCTCCTTCTTCTTGGTCTCTGTGTGAGAACAGCAAGAACGACAGAGAGTTTGTATCTGATGTCTCCTTGTGAGCACACAGATACTGATTGGGCTAGAGGGTACGAGACACCTGCTTGAGACCAATCAAATTATTTGTTTTGTGAAAGAGTTATGAGGGAGCTGTGTTGGAGTATTTGTTTTCGTCTGACGTCCCCGTGTGAGACAGGTCAGTGAAAATTCACTCTGTTGCCTGTGTGGCACAGCAGAAAGAAATCACCCTAGTGATGTGGACTCCAAATGTAATGCCCCCAACGATAGCTCGTAAAAAGTCGGTAATACAACCAAACACAGTCCTCAAGAATGAAAATGATGTCTCGTTGTATTAGCTCAGTGAAGCCAAAAAGGAAAACGGCAACAGACCAGGAATAAAATGGCATCAGGTCCAATCCGGACAAATAATACTGAAAAACAAGCTGGTGCACCTGTCACCAGGAAAAGGTATTTTTTACCGGCTATCCGGGGGGTGATGCCTACAGTACTGTATCATGTACTGTTTAATGTACTGTATAATCTACTGTTTAATGTACTGTATAATATACAATGTAATATAATGTACTGTAATGTACTGTGCTATAATGTAATGTAATGTAATGTAATGTAATGTAATGTAAGATAAGGTAATGTAAGGTAATGTAACGTAATTTAGTGTCACTTCACGTAACGTCACGTAACGTAACGTAACGTAACGTAACGTAATGTAACGTAACGTAACGTAATGTAATGTAATGTAATGTAATGTAATGTAATTTAATGTAATGTAATGTAATGTAAATGTAATGTAACGTAATGTAACGTAATGTAATGTAATGTATGTAATGACATGCCATGCCATGTCATGTTTAGGTCCGCTCCACGTTCAAAACCGGCACGGCCACGTTCTCCCATGTACATTTCCTTAACTTATCGCCATTGTTGTTTATGTTTGTGGTTGTAGTTTGTTGTGAAGTTTTATTATTATTATTATTATTATTATTAACAAGGGTATTGGAGGCTTATGTCCGTTGAGGATATGTCATTAGCTGCATCAGTACGCCTCAGATATAGTAAATCTGCCTTGGAGTGTTGACTGTGACATATTTGAGGGAAATCCCGATGAAAAAACCTAGTCACACTTGCTAAACAGAGTTCCAGCCCAATGGCCTCAAGGCGTTAAACTGTGACGCCAACTCATAACCCTTTGGTGGTAGATGCTGGGGAGGAGGGTCGTTGCGCGCGTAAAAGATCTTAAACTCCGCATATGCTGGTTGATAGCCCAGGACCCAGCAGACACCAGATTGTTATGGGTGGGGTTTCGAGGTAGCTCTAGCAACCGCGCTTGGTGTATGCACTTGCACATTCGGTGACGTCTTGCCAGAGGTTGCTGGGACTGCGGAATAACCTCGGCTTAGTGCAGTTTTGCCCTCAGGAGCTCCATCGGTGGCCCCGAGCATCAGGCGAGAGACTGACACGGGGGGGTGGAGGACCTCGAACAAGGGTATTGGAGGCTTATGTCCGTTGAGGATATGCCATTAGCTGCATCAGTACGCCTCAGATATAGTATATTATTATTATTATTATTATTATTATTATTATTATTATTATTATTATTATTATTATTATTATTATTATTATTATTATTATTATTATTATTATTATTATTATTATTATTATTATTATTATTATTATTATTATTATTATTATTATTATTATTATTATTATTATTATTATTATCATTATTATTATTATTATTATTATTAGTACTATTACTATTATTTTATTATATTGATTATTACTATTATTATTATTATTATTATTATTATTATTATTATTATTATTATTATTATTATTATTATTATTATTATTATTATTATTATTATTATTATTATTATTATTATTATTATTATTATTATTATTATTATTATTATTATTATTATTATTATTATTATTATTATTATTATTATTATTATTATTATTATTATTATTATTATTATTATTTATTATTATTATTATTATTATTATTATTATTATTATTATTATTATTATTATTATTATTATTATTATTATTATTATTATTATTATTATTATTATTATTATTATTATTATTATTATTATTATTATTATTATTATTATTATTATTATTATTATTATATTATTATTATTATTATTATTATTATTATTATTATTATTATTATTATTATTATTATTATTATTATTATTATTATTATTATTATTATTATTATTATTATTATATTATTATTATTATTATTATTATTATTATTATTATTATTATTATTATTATTATTATTATTATTATTATTTTATTATTATTATTATTATTATTATTATTATTATTATTATTATTATTATTATTATTATTATTATTATTATTATTATTATTATTATTATTATTATTATTATTATTATTATTATTATTATTATTATTATTATTATTATTATTATTATTATTATTATTATTATTATTATTTTTTTTTTTTTTTTTTTTTTTTTTTTTTTTTTATTATTATTATTATTTATTATTATTATTATTATTATTATTATTATTATTATTTTTAAAGTAGTATAATAGTATTATTACGCAAACACTATTTAATTTAGTACTTACCACTATTTGAAATATATACGCAGTGTGAAGTGTTGAAGTCGAAAAATTGGAAGTGATATTGATAATCAAACTTTGAAGTAATAAAAGCGGAAAAAGAAATCAAGTGTTAAAAAATATAAAAGTTTAAAAATTACTAGTAGATCTTATAATACCATGGCAGTATGACGCCTCCGTCACGTTAACAAATTAATCATTAACGACGTACGATGTAATGAACAATGACTTTAATGGTTATACCTCGTCCAACAGTAACGGACGAATGAAACGAACGGTAGGTATTAAGAACGGAACAATAATGTTTAAGTGCATGACATTGCCAATTGGTAATTTCGGTTACCAATTAGCAACGTTTTTCAGTGACCTGTTTTTGAAGAATTATTTTACAGTTTTCGGCTCATATTATATTAAAACACAATTGACTGATCCTGCTTCCCAAAAATCGTGGAAATCCTTGCCGTACAATTTGTCCACCTTTTCCGTGTGCAGAAGTAGAGAAATGTGTATTTTCCTGACCCATCATATTTTTTTTCAAAATTTGTGATAAATTGCCTTTTTGCATCATTTTTCTCAAAGTCATGGAGGTAGGGAGTCTCGTTTTGGCCCCTGCTGTGAAGCTAGGAAAGGCTTGGGCCGCTTTGAAAGAGCAGCTGAGAAAATTTGTGATCGGTTACATTCAAAAGATATTATTTATTGCCTGGCAAGCCGGGGTATTAATCCACCCAATTTCACAGCACTCTGAAAATAACCTAATCTTCCTCCTCTGCAAAGAGAGAAAACCAGTATGACGGAAAATATAGGAGACTGTCAGAGCCAAGCAACAAAAAGGAAAAAGAGAGGCATTTCCCAGTGTCATCCCTCACGCCGCCGATAATATTATCCTGCTTGAAAAAAGTAGTACAGGCTATGAATCGTAATATTATCGTTTTCAACCGGCTCAAAAGTATATAGATAAAAACGGATATAACTACTTCTTAACGAGATACAGCTCTTCTATACATCACTGTGTATAGGAGTATAAGAAAATGTCGCATATTTACCTATCTGCGAATCCCCCCTCCCATTCTTATACGGGAACCGTAGCTAATAGGGGTAGATTGGTAAATATGATCGGATGAGAGCTCACTTTCCGGGTCTGTTTCCTCATGGGTGTTCGTCTCCTGTGGAGACAACCTATTGAGCAGCTTGAGTGACCGCTGAGTTTTTGCCCTCCATTACCGTTGTACGTCCGGTGCTTACAAATGCAAATTTGAGTTTGGAAATTTTCGAGTTCAAATTCGAATGTCCAGAATAGTCATTTAATAACAGGGGTTTACCAGACATCGAGTGACCGTGCTCACCCCTTTGCCAAAGGTTAAGTAAGTACAAGTTTAAGTTTGAGTTTGAGGGTAAGGGTAAGGTAAGGGTAAAGGGTTTTGGTGTGTGCTTAGTTGCAGAGGTTTGTGCGGTATGCTCACGACGAAGGTTGTGAGGCGGAAGTCGTGTTGCAAGACTAGTTTCGGTTGGTTTTGTTGTGTGGTTACGGATGTGGTTGTGTTAAAATGGAAACGTTGTTAGTACGGTCAAAGTGAGAAAATTACGAGTTGATATGGGTAAAAAAGGGAAATTGCTTTTGTAAAAAGGGAAATTTTCCAGTGCACCGTAGGCGAGAGATTACTGGCAGGGTGGAAATAAGTTTGACTGATTTTGTTACTCATAGTAGATTACTAGTTCCTCAGTGATTTTACTAGTTCCCCCAGTTAGTCAAGCCGGGAGCCTGTGCGGCATGAGGAGAATAGGTTAAAGATAAGAGTGGAATATTTGGGGGGAGTGACCCTGGCAGTGTTCCCCGCGGAACGACAGTACCTGGACGAGCAGCCGACCGATTGGCGGCGCTACGTCGACGACGATCGAGGCGAGAGTCTGCGGCAGAGCCCAACACTAACGGCCAGGTGGTTAGCGAGGGACACTGCGTCGCTCGACCTAGCCCGCGTCCACGCGGTCTACTTCTCTGACCAGCGGGTGTTAGCCCAATACGCATTCCAGCAAGTGGAGCCGTTCCTAGACAGCCAGGGGCTGGAAGTCTGTGTCACGGTGCTCAGCAGGCTCTGGTGCTTGCTGGAGCTCAGCCTGTTCGTGGCCCTACCCGACGCCCGGCCTTACGTCGGTGCATAGACGTCGACTGACGCAGCCAGCCTTAAACCCGTGCTGTCGCAAGCTCGCGCCGGCCTGGCCGCCCTGGCGCAAGCTAAGCGCGCGCTCTTACTCGAGCTCCTAGGCACGGATGCGGGGGGGGGGGGGGGGGTGGCAGTGCCTTACATGAGCCAAGATTTCGCCCTGCACTAAGCCCCCAACACCCTGTCCCTCCCCTACACCCTGTCGGTGTCATCCCCTTAGCCTCGTAGCCGGGTCCGTGCCAAGAAGATTAGGCTCAGCTTTGTCCTGTACGAAAAAGGCTCCTAATTCGTAAACGCCCTTCCCCCCGCCCGGCTTCCCCCCCGGGCCTGTCTGGGCTCCTGCCCTCTAGAGAGTCGTGCGAGTGCACGTTGCATCTGGCTGTCCGTCGGGACAAAGGGGGGGGGGGGGGGGGGGGAAGCCCCGTTGATTCGTCGTAGGTGAGCCGGGCAGGACGGGGGGGGGGGAGAGGGCTCCCGAAGAGGAAGAAGAAGAGGAAGAAAAGAGGAAGAGGAAGAAGAGGAGGAAGAGGAGGAGGAAGAGGAGGAGGAGGAGGAGGAAGAGGAGGAGGAGAAAGAGGAGGAGGAGGAAGAGGAGGAGGAAGAGGAGGAGGAAGAGGAAGAAGAGAGGAGGAAGAAGAGAGGAGGAAGAAGAGAGGAGGAAGAGAAAAGAGGAGGAAGAGAAAAGAGGAGGAAGAGAAAAGAGGAGGAAGAGAAAAGAGGAGGAAGAGAAAAGAGGAGGAAGAGAAAAGAGGAGAAAGAGAAAAGAGGAGGAAGAGAAGAGAGGAGGAAGAGAAGAGAGGAGAAAGAGAAGAGAGTAGGAAGAGAAAAGAGGAGGAAGAGAAGAGAGGAGGAAGAGAAGAGAGGAGGAAGAGAAGAGAGGAGGAAGAGAAGAGAGGAGGAAGAGAAGAGAGGAGGAAGAGAAGAGAGGAGGAAGAGAAGAGAGGAGGAAGAGAAGAGAGGAGGAAGAGATGAGAGGAGGGAGCATATGTCTATGTATTTGGCGTATTGTTGTTCATTCATTGCACTCCAATATAAAGATAGAGCATTTGTCCTTCCCCCAAACATTGCGTGTAGTGGGTTAATTGTCTCTTGCTCCATTAATGTCTCTTCTATGTTCCTTTTGAATTCCTGCTTTACTCTTATTCTGTTCCACTTACAACCCCATATTGTTATTAAATTATTCACTTCCTCGTGTTGCTTTATTAAAGTTTCCAGTCGTTTTGTTTCCTTGTATAATTGTCCAAATGTCTTATTAACAGATTGCTCTTTATTCATTTGATTGCAGTCATAACACTCAGGACAGCCGTGCCAGTAGCACCCGTGAAACTCATATGCAGTTTTTGTCTTGGGGTCATATATGCTTTACCTGCACCTTTTAAATGTATCATTTTTTCTTTTCCATTTAATCCGTACTGTATGGTTGTATTGTCTTTCTTCTCTCTGTATGATAGCCACTCCACACACATACGGTTCGTTTTTGCTTTCTGTTCTGTGTGTTTGTATGACTGCTATGCTATCTGTCGGCATATAGATTGCTTTATATAATGACATACAGGTAGATGCGATGGTTGTATATTGGAATGGGTCTATGCCAAATTCTAGGAAGCTCTCTCTAAATTTCATACACCCCCTTCTAAATATATCCACATCACTATGACAATATGCTTCCATTTCTTTTTTGAAATCAAACACTTTTTCCTTCTGTTCTTCATACCATTTCAGAAATTCTTGTCGTTTATGTTTTGAAAATGTGTTGTAGCCGTAATAGTCCTTGTCTGGTATAGCACCTACATAATTTTGATTTGCCTCAGTATTGAAGAAGTGGGGGAAAAATCCTTTCTTTAATTCATCTAAACCAAAAGTCTCAGGGAAATCAGACAGGGGCATAGTTAGGAAAGATAGACTATCAATAAACCTAATCTTACCCACAGCAATCATCATAATCTTACCCCGTTGATATATGACAAATGGTGAAATGCCTTTTTCTATTAACAACTTAAGCACAAATTGACAATCATAACCCCTCGCATTATGTGCTATGAATGTGAAGTCCTTGTGTTGATTGCCAAATGCCCAATTACAAAACTCGTCTATGCTTTTGTGTATGATGGGTGTGCTGTCTGTGAAATACTGACTTTCT
>WBZZ01002324.1:250000-255000 GCA_019918135.1 Paulinella micropora | reverse complement strand
TACGTACATACATACACACACACATACATACATACGTACGTACATACATACATACATGCATGCATACATATATACATACATGCACACATACATACATACGTACGTACGTACGTACATACATACACACATACATACATACGTACACACACATACATACATACATACATACATACATACATGCATGCATGCATACATACATACATACATACATACATGCATACATGCTTACGATACCGGCCTGGTATTCTCCTCCCAGTATGATTTCGAACACATCCTTCCCGAACTGAACATGATAAATTCCCATCTGTGTCTGTGTCAGGGTGATCCAACAGAAGTCTGTCACTATACACATACGTAGCTAGCCAAACGCTTCGAAACTGTGCTTTCCGCTCACTGGAAAGGTCCACATCGAACATTGCTCTCGCACAGATTCTTTCCATACGCACCACAAGAACTTTGTGCAAACTCTCCAACCGATGATTTCTTTTCCCTCTTAATGCCTGTCACACATATATGTGCATACATACATACACACATACATACATACATACATACATGCTCATGTGTGCATGTATATAACTATGCATAAATGTATACACACACACACACATCTCTTTCATGCATATATCCTATGTATATCTTATATGTAATTACCAGCGATTTCAGGACATTGTGCCATGATTCAAGGTAGTTGTTGGTGAAATAGATGAAGTCCCTGATGTTCCTTGGTATGTAACATCTCTGCCATGCTCGCCGCCAAATGTTATTTTCACCTGCGCATGTACAAGATTTTTACATACATATTATGTGTATGCTGACACAAATATTTGTTTCCTTCAAGCCATTCTTGTTTCATGTACACGTGAAAACCAGTATGAAGTTCGGATATCCAAAGTAAAAACTTAGATAGTAATTCCGAATATTCTTGTTCTGATTTCGCGTAATGTAACTTCACAATAATGTTTATCACGTTTGTTACTTGGGATTGAGGAAAGCGGTGTTTGCTAGCGATGAGCCACCTAGATTTGCAGTACATGTATGCATTTGTACACATGTGTACACAAATGTACCTTCGAATGGCTTGCAATGCATGAAACTAGCATATGAATACATGTACATCCAGACGATTTGCCTCAGCAAAAAGCTTGATCCCCTTGGCTTCTGTGATAGATTTATCGATGATCATAAACGAAGGTGTCCAGTCAGGAACAATACTTCTCACAAAATTCAAAAAAACAGTGATGACTTGTGCTTCCATACGCCCAATAACCATATGTGCAATAGGCACACCTATATACATATACATATACGTATACATATATATATATATATGTATATTATATATATATACATATATATATATATATAAAGTACATGTATGTATGTATGTATGTATGTATGTATGTATGTATCTCTCTCTCTCTCTCTCACACACACACACACACACAGACACACACACACACACACACACACCTTTCTTGCAGGATTCAGACACCATGATCAAAGAATACAGTGTATAACCATATTGGTTGACTTGGCCCGTGCTGTCCAGTTGAAAATTACGTTTGCACACATTCTGACGAAGGTACTTTTCTTGCCACGCAGCAGTCCACATGGACCTGAAGCTTGTACATTTGGCATTTGTACATGTAAGCTTTTGTATGTTATCATCTGTCTTGGCACAGCTGCACTCTGCTTTCCTGATGTGATGTGAGTTCAGTCTGTGTGAGAAATTTGCTGGTTGCAGTCAAATCATCTTTGTCTAGTTGTAGCAAAGAAGTTTGAATTCTCACAAAGTCCCTGAACATGTCTGCTGGGAAGAACGCCCTGCAGCCGATGTGCTCTGGATTCCAAGAATGAAAAGGTCTAGGTGGTTTGCCTGCATACATACATACATACATGCATGAATGCATGCATGCATACACACATACACACATACATACATACATACATACATACATACATACGTACATACATACATACATACATACGTACTTACGTACTTACGTACTTACGTACTTACATACTTACATACATACATACATACATACATACATACATACATACATACATACATACACTCACACATACATACATACATACATGCATGCATACATACATACATACATACATACATACATATATACATATATGCATACGCACAACATACATACATACATACATACATACATACTACCACGTAGTCGAAAGAGTTCATGATAATCATATACAAGTGCTTCCTTTATATCCGACATTTCCACTCCTCCTTGCAAACATTCAGTTATCTACATGATTGAGATATATTACTTATAAAGTACGCAAAGATTTATTACATTCATACCCATTCCCTCATGCGAGGAGTAAGTGTTTGAGGAATTTGTAATCTGCTGCGAGTTGCTTGCATCGATCAGAATGTTCTCCGTACACTTCGACTTTAATGTGACGCTGGTGAGTTTTTTTCAAGCAACTGCCTCCGCGATCGCACTCACGCACAGACACATCAGTTCCTATAATTATTGAAAAATATATAATAATTATATACATATGTTAATATTCTTTTTGGTTGTATGCATATAGTAATGATTTATTATTATTATTATATTATGATAAACTTTATGCTGTTGCATACGTGTATGACCTTTGCGCTCATCACGACGCTTGATCTCGCAAGCGCACACGTGAAGTTGTCACAACCCACTGATGTTCACAATCAATACTTTGTAAAAGTTGTAAATTTTCAAACCTCGTGTCGGGAAGTATCTGTTTGTTTTTTTCTCCTCCTTTTAGAAAGTTGACCAGAGGGTGACTAAGTGGGACGTTTCCTTCTTTGCATCTTTGCTTCAGTCGATCGAGCATCGATTGATTGCCAGTGTTTGTCTTAAGAGACCACACATCGAGGAGTTGACGAAAAGCAACCTTATTAAGGTTGTATGGTATTTCTCTGACAAATCCTTGCCTAGCGTAGTAGTCATGCAAGCACAGGAGCTGTAGTTTTGGTTCCAAACTGAAACCTGATTGTTTAAAGTATCATATATTTATGTTTGAAAATTTAAAATATTTTTTTCAAATACAAACACAAACAATATGTGTGTGTGTGTGTCTGTATATTTGGGGGAGGGGGAGAGATAGTAGAAGTAAGTTACTTGCAGCTTGCACGTTGTGCATGCGAACAACAGTTGCAAAGTAATTAGCTTCCTTCAACAATTCAGCGTACGCAGCGAGTTGAAATCCTCCTACATGTACATGCATGTATATTTATATACTTTTAGTACGCATACTAATACATAAATATATATATATATATATATCAGTATAGTTGTACATATACATATATACATGTATATATATTGTAGATACATACCCTTGTCGTAAGGAAGGTCTCGAACTCCCGAACCGTCATTGCCAAAAGTTTCCTGAAATTTTTTGGTTTGTTTGTGTCTCTTGTTTTGTTCCGTAGCTGTAGGATTGTATGCTTTCGAGCACTTCAGATCCTCAAGTACGAAACCGATCGTACGATGAAACCACAAGACGTCACAGGTACCACACAAGCGCAAGGCATTACTGTAAAGTACACCTTGCACTAGAACAGGAGCCCATCCATCCTTTCTCTTGCGCTCATCATGGTTGAACAGAGCGCCCGCCAAACGCTTGTGATCATGCGATTGAAGCTGAGAAAGAAATATGGATGCGTTTGTGTTAACAGGAGCGGCCAGCCACTGAGATCGCACGGAATCAATAATAATACCACTTTGCTGTCTTTCATCCATGTCTTTCCCGAGGCTACTTCCTTCCCTCAGGAACCAAAATTTGTCCTCAAAAGAAGTGAATGCGGTATCCAGAAAATCCTTGGTAACTCCATACATGTTGACGCCATCGAATCTTGTGTATGAGTGTCCGTCTGACGAACTGCTTGCTTTCATAATCATTCCATCTACGCTGAAGCTTGCACCAGTGGGAACTACTACGTTTGAAATAGTGGATGCAGTGGTAAGACTGGCGTTGCTAGTTGTGGTGGTGACGCAAGAAGTAGCAGCAGCAGTAGCAGCAGCAGCAGTAGTAGTAGTAGTAGTAGTAGTAGTAGTAGTAGTAGTAGTAGTAGTAGTAGTAGTAGTAGTAGTAGTAGTAGTAGGCGCCGGCAGTGGGGTTGATGATGAGAAAATGTCCTTCAACTCAAAAAGTGGATGATGAGATAGAATTTGAATTTCACGGAAAACAAAAGGCAAGACAGTAAGAATGACCAAGTCAATGTCTTGGTTGTGTCTGTATTGCTTCTGCAGAAGATCACTCCAACTTGAGTTTTCATGTAGGGATGGAATCAAATTGAGGCGATCTGGCGCTGGAGGTGAGACGTTCCATGCATGAACACAAGCTTCCCTTACTGTCGCAGGCAGGCTGGCAATAACGTGAAGCAATGTATTTTATTTCCATGGTTCTATCCTCTGCAGCCAGCAAAAGTGTTGACAACGCTTTCCAGTTGTTGCATATGTGGCTAGTGCCAGTCCCAGACGATATCACAAACGACTTATTTTTCTCTTCTGACTTTGATGAGCAAAATGAAGCGGGTGCAGAAGAAAGCGATAGTGACTCAGAGCCGGCTGAGGATGGTGATGAAAGTGACGACGACAAAGAAGATAAATTTGAAGATGATAACAAACTTTGTGTAGTCGAACTTTTACCTAATGCAATTTTATCACAGTGCATTAATATTGAAAAATACATGTGCTTCATGGTCGCGAGTAGTACAAGTCGTGAAGAAAACAAATCATTAAAGATTCCAAGTGACTAAAAAAAAATGTTAAATACATTAATTATTAAAAATCTAAGTATACAACAACAACAACAACAACAACCACACACACACACACACACACACACACACTGGCACACACACACACACACACACACACACAAACCTGTGCTAAGTGGTCGCGGGTTGGAAGAGAAGCAGTTGTATTTAATAATTTGTCGCCCGTCGGTCGTCCGCCACTTATTTACTTGTC
>WBZZ01002324.1:227500-245000 GCA_019918135.1 Paulinella micropora | reverse complement strand
CTTGACCAGTGTCCATAATAATAATAATAATAATAATAATAATAATAATAATAATAATAATAATATTTACTATATCTGAGGCGTACTGATGCAGCTAATGGCATATCCTCAACGGACATAAGCCTCCAATACCCTTGTTCGAGATCCTCCACCCCCCCGTGTCAGTCTCTCGCCTGATGATCGGGGCCACCGATGGAGCTCCCGAGGGCAAGACTGCACTAAGCCGAGGTTATTCCGCAGTCCCAGCAACCTCTTGCAAGACGTCACCGAATGTGCAAGTGCATACACCAAGCGCGGTTGCTAGAGCTGCCTCGAAACCCCACCCATAACAATCTGGTGTCTGCTGGGTCCTGGGCTATCAACCAGCATATGCGGAGTTTAAGATCTTTTACGCGCGCAACGACCCTCCTCCCCAGCATCTACCACCAAAGGGTTATGAGTTGGCGTCACAGTTTAACGCCTTGAGGCCATTGGGCTGGAACTCTGTTTAGCAAGTGTGACTAGGTTTTTTCATCGGGATTTCCCTCAAATATCTCACAGTCAACACTCCAAGGCAGATTTACTATATCTGAGGCGTACTGATGCAGCTAATGGCATATCCTCAACGGACATAAGCCTCCAATACCCTTGTTCGAGGTCCTCCACCCCCCCGTGTCAGTCTCTCGCCTGATGATCGGGGCCACCGATGGAGCTCCTGAGGGCAAGACTGCACTAAGCCGAGCTTATTCCGCAGTCCCAGCAACCTCTGGCAAGACGTCACCGAATGTGCAAGTGCATACACCAAGCGCGGTTGCTAGAGCTGCCTCGAAACCCCACCCATAACAATCTGGTGTCTGCTGGGTCCTGGGCTATCAACCAGCATATGCGGAGTTTAAGATCTTTTACGCGCGCAACGACCCTCCTCCCCAGCATCTACCACCAAAGGGTTATGAGTTGGCGTCACAGTTTAACGCCTTGAGGCCATTGGGCTGGAACTCTGTTTAGCAAGTGTGACTAGGTTTTTTCATCGGGATTTCCCTCAAATATGTCACAGTCAACACTCCAAAATAATAGTAATAATAATAATAATAATAATAATAATAATAATAATAATAATAATAATAATAATAATAATAACAATAACAATAATAATAGTGCTTCTCTGTCAATGGCTGCATTTCTGCACATGCGCCTCCATCGTCTCACCCGTGAGGGGAGTACGAAGAATTGACGATAGGCTCTAATGACACCCCCGCAAGGGCAGTTCCAACACTTCCAGACGGACCGGTATGTTCCATGAAAATACTGGTCCAGACGGAGCGGTATGTTCAATGAAAATACTGGTGGCACCGACGGGAATCGAACTGGCGACAGGGCCCAGATGGTAGAACTTGACCACTGGGCTATCACGGTGTGAACAATAATAATAATAATAATAATAATAATAATAATAATAATAATAATAATAATAATAATGGTATTTATAATAATAATAATAATGATAATAATAATAATAATAATAATAATAAGAATAATAATAATAATAGACTTATCAGTCAATTGGCCTTTGATCCTGTCGGACATGTGCCTCCATTGGTAGCACGGGGCCGTTCGGTGACGCGGCTCCGCTCCAAAGACTCGACTGGCGGTGCAATGTGCAAATGAGCGTGCTGTGCATGTGCAAGTGGGTGCAAGGAGTGAGAGGAGTTATCTGCCGAGAAGAAGTCCGCGACGCTGCGCTGACCTCCACCTACAACAGATCTAGCCAGACATTCTACCTGACTAGGCCTTCCCCTCCTTCTACCCACCTCCTGAACGACCGTGAGGTCGATCACCTCCTCCTCCTCCTCCGCCCCCTCTGCCTCCCTGATCTGCGCCTCCAACTCCTCCCACTCCTTCCAGATGGTGGCAACAAACCTTCCTAACTCCTCCTCCACCTCTTCTGGGACAGGGATAAACAAAACGCCGAGCATCGCCGCCATCTTTTCATCCTCCCCCTTCAGCCATTCCTCTTTGAAGAGCCTCATCTCCTCCTCCGCCTCCCGCAGTTCCCTGTGATAAAGCCCTCCTCGATTCAGCATGAGGGGCTGCCGGGCTTGCGCCTCATCGATAAACTTAAACAGTGCCTCACGAGAGCTCGCAAACGTTGGGCAATGAAGCAGGAAGTGACGTAACGACTCGTTAACCTCAGTGCCACACAAGGCGAAACAGCTTGAGCAGTCCGGCGAGCATGAGCCAAATCTGGATCGGTAGAGGCGAAGGCGATTGTTGCAGCTCAACAATCGCCTTCTGATAAGGTTGTGACTTCCCCCCTCCAGCACCCGCCAACGTGGGAAAGCAGAGCGGGAAGACATCTGGCTAAGCAGCACCCTAAGCCCATCAGAGGGCTTAGCCTGCCGCTCCCAGCCAGCTACTTCCTGCCGGACAGACCATTCCTTTACCACCTCGTTCCAGTTCGCCAGAGCGGCCCGCCAGTCCTTATCATCTACCGTGCCATCTTCGTTCACGACCCGCTTGAGCGCATCCAAGCCCTCCCGCAGCCTGTGATCTGCTAAGATCAAATTTTCCGTATCTTCCTTCCATTTGCACCGACCCGTGTTGTAAAGCCTGCGTGTTAGCGCTGTGTTGCCCAGTAACTCGATGCGCCCTAGGAGCCGAAGCCGGGCCGCCTTGGCAAGGATGCTAAAACTCGGCGTGCGGCCTAAACCCCTGGTGATGCAGCCGCTTGTGCGCGTACCAACACCCAAGATGACCCGCAGGGGCGCTACCAACGCGCCCTCCAGCTTACTCAGCTTGTTGGCGCCCGGCAGATCCCAAAAAGCCGATGCGTAAAGCAACTTTGCGCCAACCATTTGCTGCCAATTCATCAGCCGGAGACGCGCTGGAACTTCATGGGCAATCCAGAGGGGGTAGTAGGCAGCCGTTCCCGCTACAGTGATTTCCGCCGCCCGCTTCGCTTGCGGTTTATCGGAGAGGGTGTCCGTGAGCAGAACTCCCAGGTATTTGTAGTGGTCGGTGACGTTGAGAACCTTGCCCCGGAACCTCACGCATGGGGGCGACTTTTTTGACTTGGCGTGCCCGTATATCGGCATGACTTCCGTCTTGCCCGGTTTCAGGTTGATTTCAAGCCGATAGTCCTCCACGAATGTCGCCACGACATTTACAATCTGTTGAAGCTCCGTGACACTATGCGCAATTACCGCAACGTCGTCGGCGTAAAGCAGGGTCCGTATGTCTTCGATGCGGTTGAGGTCCTCGATCTCCAACTCTTTCGCGATTCGGACCGTTAGCTCATCCATGAAGACGTTGAACAGCGACGGTGACAACGGCGACCCTTGCTGAACTCCCATCTCTTCCAGCACTTCACCAGTGAGTTCGCCATCGACTAGCACTCGCGATGACGTTCTTCGGTAAAAACGCCGCAGAATGCGATAGAACTTGCCCTGTACCCCCATCTGGGTTAGCCTCTGAAACAACCCGGCCCGCCAAACCGTAGGGAATGCTTTTCTCAGCTCCACGAACAAAACGAAAGAACGGAGGCCAGCTTGTTGTCTAAGGCGCAGACGCTCCTTAAGGATAAAAATCTGGTCCCCCGTACTACGTTTTGGCCGGAACCCACCCTGCTCTGGGCGCAGCCTGCCCGGCTGATCGATGAAAGCCGTAAGCCTCGCCGCCATAAGGGACAGATACATCTTACCCAGACAGCTCAGAATCGCGATGTCTCTCCAATTTTCCGGATCGGTTGGGTCGCCTCCTTTTGGGATGTTGACGATAATCGCTTTGCCCCAGTTGCTGGGGGTTTATTCGCACGATTTCAACCAGTTGAAGAAGCGCACCAGAAAGCTCACAATCCGCGTGCCTCCGTACTTGAGCATCTCGTTCTT
The DNA here is from genome assembly GCA_019918135.1 of Paulinella micropora. NCBI lineage: Eukaryota > Cercozoa > Imbricatea > Euglyphida > Paulinellidae > Paulinella > Paulinella micropora. The sequence continues at coordinate 241,137 of WBZZ01002324.1, read as the reverse complement.
GATCTTATCCGGTGAGCACGCTTTGTGATTCTGGAGATTTTCCTGGCAGAGCTCCACTTCCTTCTCGGTGTAATCATAGTCCAGCGGGCCCGTCTCAGTCCGGATCTCCTCGGCTTGCGCCATGACCTCATATTGGTCGCGCAGGTTGTCGTTATACTGGAAGGTTTCGCGGGCCTTCCGCTCGGGCTCAATCCGCGCTGCTTCCTCATCGGAACCGACTTCCTCTACACATGCATCCTCAAAAAACTGGTTTTCTTTGGGGACCACCATACGTCGGCGGTATTCTTCCCATTCTTGTAGTTTTTCCGGAGTGTGCATGCCAGAGTGCCATCGGGCTTCCGAACAGGAGCAGAAGCTTTGGACCGCCGAACCCCGCCCAAACGCTTTGACAGCTTCCAGTACGTGGCCATGGTAGCGCTCCTGAAGTTGGCAGCGGTGTCATTCTGGACCCGCATCCACGCTTGCTCCTTCTTCTCCTTGCATAACCTTCTGACCGCCTTCCTCGCTTCTTTATATCTTTGCCAGGCCTCTCGGTTGGCCTCATTCCTTCGCCAGAGGCCGTATGCCTCTCTCCGTCGCGCAATCGCTTCCCTAAGACTCTCATCAAACCATGCATTAGTAAACCCTGGCCTAATCACCCGAACTCCCAAGACCTTCGCGGCTGCGCCCGTGAAAGCTCGGACCACTAAGCTAGCGACCCTGTCTACCTCCTGCTGATAGATCATCCGGGTCCTCCACTGCTGATAGATCTGGGAGGCCATCTGGCAACAGCCCCGATATACCAGCTGCAAAGGTCTCGTCGTACTTCAACCTAAGCTTAGACAGCTCACTCTCCTTACCCTCAACTGCCCTGCCTATCAAGCGCTCTGCCTTGAATGCTTTGTACAGCTTTACCTGCTTTTTGGGGGGTGGCTGTCCCCCCCAGACCAGTTCCGCCCACACAGCTTTGTGGTCGGTATCAAGGTCTACCTCGTCGACGCCGAAGCTCGCCTCCTCCGCCAGCTCGGAAGAGACGCAGATGTAATCCAGCAGATGCCTTCGTCCACCTACATTTTCCTGCCTAGACCACCAATATTTGTCCCCCCGTGGTTGCGAAAACCCACTGAGATTGCGCAACCCCGTGGCAACAAGCATCGCAACCAGCAACTCACCATTCTCACTCCTAATCCCTCTACGCCTCTCATCTATCTCGCCAAAGGGGCCCACCACTCCCTCCTCCCGCGCTATTCTGGCGGGCCCCAGCTTAGCATTAGCATCACCAACCGTAACCACATGACCTTTGGTGGCGAAGTAGGAGACGGCCGCCTGCCACGCCTCATAGGCTGCAATAGATTCCTCTCGTTGATTTTCTTGGGGGAAGTAGCCGTTGCCGACGAACACATCCGACGCCGTCGCGCTCCCAGACGACAGCCTCACCCACAATTGCTGTGGGTGTGGAACAGGCGCCTGTACAATGGTAGCGCACGGTGCCAGATAGTTGGCCACCAACGTCAAGACTCCCCCCAAGAGACGCGAGCCCGCACCAGTTGCAGCCGCTTTGCCGAGGACTGCGAAGCCGTCGACTTGGAGCTTCTCCACCTTCTGCGACGATAGGTTGTGCTCCTGGACTCCGACGATCACCCAGCCTCGCTCCTTGTAGTGCTCCGGCCATTCCCCAAAGCCTGGGCTATCCACACCCACTTTGCCTTGCCAATTATGTGAGGCCACCCTCAGTGGGAAGCCTTTCACAAATTGGGAAGAACGAAGCTGGTGCCGATGCCTGCGCTTCGGCGGAGCCCGCCTGGAGCCCTCCGCCACCCTCCACGGCCCATCCTGCACCCTCCGCCCCAGCTCCTCCAGCTCCCGCATCCCGCCCCACTCCGCCAAGGGAGATTCACCGCTTGAGGCTTCGCCCTGGGGCTCGTCGACTTCCACGTCGAGCACCCAGTAGCCAAACCCCTGCTTGCGAAGCTCCCTCTGCATCTCTACATACTGGGCACCCCCCCGTGCAGCCCCGCTGCTTCTCTCTTTCCCGGAAAGTCCTACCCGTCGCAACGTGAACCTTTCCCGTGAAGAACTTACGCTCCCGCAGCAGCCGCACCATCTTCTCCGCCTCCTCACAAGACGCACATTTAATCCGCAAATGCCGCCCGCTACCTCTGCCCGCGAATTCCACCTCGACTTCCCCGAGACCGAGAATTCGGAGCTCTCGCGCCATGACCACTGTCTGAGAGACATGCGATAGCCCCCATACTATGCAACATCTCTTATCCAGCTCATTTCGTACCTTCCTCCGCCACCTCCTCGGTGGCGGTACCGCTTGCCACACGCCGTGACCAGACCTTTCCGGACGTGACTTCTCTTCCGAGGTTGGGGAGGGTGATCGAGATGCAGCAGGATTGCTGGCTCTACGTGATTCAGGTTGCCCGTCAGGTACGCGAGCACTCGACCACCCCACCCCGGCCGAGTAGCCATCGCCACCCGCAGGCGCACTCCCACGGGGAACGTCTAAACCTGAAGGATTACCGCCTTGACCCATAGGGCCAGCACTAGCGGCCGCGCTCTTCGCATAAGAACCTGACATAAGTGGTATGGGACCCCGGTGCCGCATTGATCGAGTTGTAAACTCGATAAATGAGGACCCAGGTGGGGTTATTTAAAGCACAACCCTTAAAAAGCATACGTGTACGTATGTATAGGAATACACACAAACACTCACCTGCATCCGTAACCAGGCACGAGGCAGGACCCGCTGTGCATCATCGAGGTAGGTGTCGTGGCAAACCACCCTGCGTCCGATAAACGCTGCAAGTGAGTCATCTACCGAGAGCACAGAGTGACAGGCCCGTGCACGTGTACCCACCACCCCATAACCCTCCGCCAGAGCAACGCCATGGCATCCGCAGGATGAGCACGAAGAGTGCTGAGAGAGAGGGTGAGCCAGGAGCCCCGCTCCGGTCCGTCGTTACTTTGGTCATTTAGTCGTTTCAAGGCTTGTGGTAAGGTGTAGGGCCTCTCGCCTTCGTACAAACTCCGACCGACAGTAGTTTGGTTGACCATCCTTCGCGGTGACCCTCTGAACACAACCCCCTCCCCCAGTGCCCACCCCTTGTGATTCCAGAGGCCACCCCGAGCCAAGAGCCATGAGTATGATGAGCAACTCACATGAGTTACTCTCAGTAATTGGGACCCGTCTCATAAATCAATGGAACGCTTATCGTGCGCCCCTCATAGGCTCAGCCCGCCCATGTGAAAGCTAGGCCTCGCCCAAAGCAAAGCAAAGCAAAGCAACAAAAAAAAAAAAAAAAAAAAAAAAAAAAAAAAAAAAAAAAAAAAAAAAAAAAAAAAAAAAAAAAAAAAAGAGAGAGAGAGAGAGAGAGAGAGAGAGCGAGCGAGAGCGAGGCCGCCGTGGCTCGCCCGCAATCCAGCTGGGTGCACCTCGTCACAACCACTCATCGGCGTGAGCTCATAGCTGTGTGCGACATAGGTACAAGAGCAAGAGGAGAAACAGTGTGCCAGCGTGGATGTGTGGGTGAGGCAGTGCGGTGAGGCAAAGCAGCGATGCCAGTCGAATCCCTGGAGACGGAACCTAGCATCAAAAATTTTCGTATAAGTCTACCCCAGGCCTCCATCCACCGAGTGGTGAGCTCGATAAAAGAAGACCCGAGTGGGGTTATTTAAAGCTCAACCCTTAAAAAAGCATAAACATGTACGCCGCCAGGAACCCAACAACAATAACATAGCAGCCAGGAACCCAACAACAATAACATAGCAGCCAGGAACCCAACAACAATAACATAGCAGCCAGGAACCCAACAACAATAACATAGCTTCCGTAACCAGCCTTCAGGAACCCGCCTCAGTTACCCGCCCCCGTAACCAGGCCAGAGACGTGACGTACTATGCATCATTGAGGTGTCGTGGCAAGCCACCCTGCGTCCGATAGAAGCTACAAAAGAGTCATCTACCGAGAACACTAAGTGACAGGCCCGGTCACATGCACCCAACACGTCCCGACCCTCCGCCAGAGCATCCCCATGGCATCCGCAAAGTGAGCACGAGGGGTTCTGGGAGAGAGGGTGAGTCAGGAGCCCCGCGTCCAGGCAGTCGCTACTGTGGCAGTTGAGTGATTTCAAGGCTTGTGGAAATGTGTGGGGCCTGTCGCCTTCATACCCACTCATACCGACAGTAGTTTATTTAACCAACCTGTCCAGTGACCCACTGAGCCCAACCCCCTCCCTCAGATAACCCCCACCCCCCGCACTCACCCCGAGTGATACCAGAGGCCACCCCGAGCCAAGAGCCGTGAGCGTGGTGAGAGAGCTTCTCTCAGTAAAAGTTCCCGTCTCATGAATCAGTGGAGCACTGATTATGTACCCCTCATAACAAGCTGCCAACGGCCCCAACCCCACCGTGTGGCGGTGACACCCAACCATGTATTGGTGCCCCCCAAAATAATAATAATAATAATAATAATAATAATAATAATAATAATAATAATAATAATAATAATAGTAATAATAGTAATAATAATAATAATAATGATGATGACAACAACAACAACAACAACAAAAATAATAATAATTATAGTGATGATAAAAATATGATAAACCTCTGTTGTTCAAGCAATAAGAACATATGACCTGTGCAGACTGCAGCACGTGCGCGGGTTTGCGGAGGGTATGCACTGGAGGGGTACACTGCTTCATCCTTTCTCTCTCTCTCTCTCTCTCTCTCTCTCTCTCTCTCTCTCTCTTACTCTCTCTCTCTCTCTCTCTCTCTCTCTCTTTCTGTCTGTCTGTGTCTCTCTCTCTCTCTCTCTCTCTCTCTCTCTCTGTCTTCACTCTCTTCTCTCTCTCTCTCTCTCTCTCTCTCTCTCTCTCTCCCATCTCCCCCTATCTCTCCCTATCTCTCTCTCTATCTATCTATCTATCTATCTATCTATCTATCTATCTATCTATCTATCTATCTATCTATCTATCTGTGTCTACCTACCTCCAACCTACCTACCTACCTACCTCCAACCTACCTACCTTCCTACCTACCTACCTCCAACCTACCTACCTACCTACATACCTCGTCCTTGGTTTGTTGTAGGTGCCATGGCCTTGTGGTGGCTGCTTGCCAGGGTATGTCTTATGTCCGTGGAGGAAGACGAGGAGGAGGAGGGGGAGGAGGAGGAGGAGGAGGAGAAGAACAAGAAGAACAAGAAGAAGAAGAAGAAGCAGAAGAAGAAGAAGCAGAAGAAGAAGAAGAAGAAGAAGAAGAAGAAGGAGGAGGAGGAGGAGGAGAAGAAGAAGAAGAAGAAGGAGAAGGAGAAGGAGAAGGAAGGGTGAGGGATGTAAGGGAGAAGGACAAGGAGAAAGAGAAGAAAGAGGAGAAAAAAGAAAAGGAAAGGGACGAGCAAAAGCAGCAACAACAAGATAAAGTAAATCAAGCAAGACTTTGGAATTTGTTCGTATGATATGGATAATAAGTTTGTGAGGTTCGAGGCTGGCGATGTAATTGCATTGTTGCGATGGTGGTAGATGTGGTCCCCTTCCCCCCTTGCAGGGGCTGCCGTGCTCTGACCAAACATGCACTGCCGCCGCACAAGTCTCTCTCTCTCTCTCTCTCTCTCTCTCTCTCTCTCTCTCTCTCTCTTTCAAACACGCACGCACCCACCCACCCACCCACCCACCCACACACACACACACACACACACACACTCACACTGCTGTGTATGTGAACACAGTCTGCTTGCGCTGCGGTGGGCCGAGCAACGTGCCAGCCATGCAACGTAACTAACTCTCTCTCTCTCTCTCTCTCTCTCTCTCTCTCTCTCTCTCTCTCGCTTATTATTATTATTATTACTATTATTATTATTATTATTATTATTATTATTATTATTATTATTATTCAGCCCAATGGCCTCAAGGCGTTAAACTGTGACGCCAACTCATAACCCTTTGGTGGTAGATGCTGGGGAGGAGGGTCGTTGCGCGCGTAAAAGATCTTAAACTCCGCATATGCTGGTTGATAGCCCAGGACCCAGCAGACACCAGATTGTTATGGGTGGGGTTTCGAGGCAGCTCTAGCAACCGCGCTTGGTGTATGCACTTGCACATTCGGTGACGTCTTGCAAGAGGTTGCTGGGACTGCGGAATAAGCTCGGCTTAGTGCAGTCTTGCCCTCAGGAGCTCCATCGGTGGCCCCGATCATCAGGCGAGAGACTGACACGGGGGGGTGGAGGACCTCGAACAAGGGTATTGGAGGCTTATGTCCGTTGAGGATATGCCATTAGCTGCATCAGTACGCCTCAGATATAGTAAATCTGCCTTGGAGTGTTGACTGTGAGATATTTGAGGGAAATCCCGATGAAAAAACCTAGTCACACTTGCTAAACAGAGTTCCAGCCCAAGGGCCTCAAGGCGTTAAACTGTGACGCCAACTCATAACCCTTTGGTGGTAGATGCTGGGGAGGAGGGTCGTTGCGCGCGTAAAAGATCTTAAACTCCGCATATGCTGGTTGATAGCCCAGGACCCAGCAGACACCAGATTGTTATGGGTGGGGTTTCGAGGCAGCTCTAGCAACCGCGCTTGGTGTATGCACTTGCACATTCGGTGACGTCTTGCAAGAGGTTGCTGGGACTGCGGAATAACCTCGGCTTAGTGCAGTCTTGCCCTCAGGAGCTCCATCGGTGGCCCCGATCATCAGGCGAGAGACTGACACGGGGGGGTGGAGGACCTCGAACAAGGGTATTGGAGGCTTATGTCCGTTGAGGATATGCCATTAGCTGCATCAGTACGCCTCAGATATAGTAAATATTATTATTATTATTATTATTATTCTGGACACCGTGATAGCCCAGTGGTCAAGTTCTACCATCTGGGCCCTGTCGCCAGTTCGATTCCCGTCGGTGCCACCAGTATTTTCATTGAACATACCGATCCGTCTCGACCAGTATTTTCATTGAACATACAGGCCCGTCTGGAAGTGTTGGAACTGCCCTTGCGGGGGTGTCATTAGAGCTTATCGTCAATTCTTCGTACTCCCCTCACGGGTGAGACGATGGAGGCGCATGTGCAGAAATGCATCAGCCATTGACAGAGAAGCACTATTATTATTATTATTATTATTATTATTATTATTATTATTATTAACATACCGGTCCGTCTGGAAGTGTTGGAACTGCCCTTGCGGGGGTGTCATTAGAGCCTATCGTCAATTCTTCGTACTCCCCTCACGGGTGAGACGATGGAGGCGCATGTGCAGATTTGCATCAGCCATTGACAGAGAAGCACTATTATTATTATTATTATTATTATTATTATTATTATTATTAGGAAGTACATAGGCCATTGGTCCTTTTCAATGGGCTGATTGGTATAAAGCTCCTAGAGTAATGTTCTATGCCGTCACTTCCTTTATTCCACCGATTGGTGTGGAGACTTTCCTTATGGAATGGAGGACTGGATGCACATGGCCTTTTTTGGCTCAGCAATTGGCAGGAGATATATTATTATTATTATTATTATTATTATTATTATTATTATTATTATTATTAAGTGGCACCGCGATAGCCCAGTGGTTAAGGTCTACCATCTGGGACCTGTCGCCAGTTCGATTCCCGTCGGTGCCAGTATTTTCAAAGGATATTTTCTTTGAAAGTATTGGTCTGTCTGGAAGGCTTGGAGCTGCCTTGCGGGGGTGTCAGTAGAGCCTATCGTCAAATCTTCGTACTCCCCTCACGGGTGAGACGATGGAGGCACATGTGCAGAAATGCATTCGCCATTGACTGAGAAGCACTGTTATTATTATTATTATCATTATCATTATTATTATTATTATTATTATTATTATTATTATTATTATTATTTTGGACACCGTGATAGCCCAGTGGTCAAGTTCTACCATCTGGGCCCTGTCGCCAGTTCGATTCCCGTCGGTGCCACCAGTATTTTCATTGAACATACCGATCCGTCTGGACCAGTATTTTCATTGAACATACCGGCCCGTCTGGAAGTGTTGGAACTGCCCTTGCGGGGGTGTCATTAGAGCTTATCGTCAATTCTTCGTACTCCCCTCACGGGTGAGACGATGGAGGCGCATGTGCAGAAATGCATCAGCCATTGACAGAGAAGCACTATTATTAATATTATTATTATTATTATTATTATTATTATTACTATCATCATCATCATCATCATTATTATTATTATTATTATTCAGCTAACACCCTCGCATCTAGCTCTTCATGCACTTCACAGCCCCCATCTGCCCCTGCTGTTGCTGTTGCTGCTATGTCTGTTTGGTGTCCTGACAATTCGTTGGGATCGGCTGACCCCGGTGACCCAATGGAGGCACATGTCCAGGATCTGGATCTGATGCTATAGTCTGAGGAAGCCTATTATTATTATTATTATTATTATTATTATTATTATTATTATTATTATTATTATTATTATTATTATGGACACCGTGATAGCCCAGTGGTCAAGTTCTACCATCTGGGCCCTGTCGCCAGTTCGATTCCCGTCGGTGCCACCAGTATTTTCATTGAACGTAACGATCCGTCTGGACCAGTATTTTCATTGAACATACCGGCCCGTCTGGAAGTGTTGGAACTGCCCTTGCGGGGGTGTCATTAGAGCTTATCGTCAATTCTTCGTACTCCCCTCACGGGTGAGACGATGGAGGCGCATGTGCAGAAATGCATCAGCCATTGACAGAGAAGCACTATTATTATTATTATTATTATTATTATTATTATTATTATGGACACCGTGATAGCCCAGTGGTCAAGTTCTACCATCTGGGCCCTGTCGCCAGTTCGATTCCCGTCGGTGCCACCAGTATTTTCATTGAACATACCGGTATTTTCATTGAACATACCGGCCCGTCTGGAAGTGTTGGAACTGCCCTTGCGGGGGTGTCATTAGAGCTTATCGTCAATTCTTCGTACTCCCCTCACGGGTGAGACGATGGAGGCGCATGTGCAGAAATGCATCAGCCATTGACAGAGAAGCACTATTATTATTATTATTATTATTATTATTATTATCATGGTCATGATCATCATCATCACCACCTTATTACTGTTATTATTATTATTATTATTATTATTATTATTATTATTATTATTATTATCAGGGAGTACATAGGCCATCGGTCCTTTCCATGGGCTGATTGGTATAAAGCTCCTAGAGTAATGTTCTATGCCGTCACTTCCTTTATTCCACCGATTGGTGTGGAGACTTTCCTTATGGAATGGAGGACTGGATGCACATGGCCTTTTGGCTCAGCAATTGGCAGGAGATACACTATTATTATTATTATTATTATTATTATTATTATTATTATTGTCGTTGTTGTTGTTGTTATTATTATTATTACTATTATTATTATTACTATTATTATTATTATTATTATTATTATTATTATTATTATTATGGACACCGTGATAGCCAAGTGGTCAAGTTCTACCATCTGGGCCCTGTCGCCAGTTCGATTCCCGTCGGTGCCACCAGTATTTTCATTGAACATACCGATCCGTCTGGACCAGTATTTTCATTGAACATACCGGCCCGTCTGGAAGTGTTGGAACTGCCCTTGCGGGGGTGTCATTAGAGCTTATCGTCAATTCTTCGTACTCCCCTCACGGGTGAGACGATGGAGGCGCATGTGCAGAAATGCATCAGCCATTGACAGAGAAGCACTATTATTATTATTATTATTATTATTATTATTGTGCCACCAGTATTTTCATTGAACATACCGGTCCGTCTGGAAGTGTTGGAACTGCCCGTGCGGGGGTGTCATTAGAGCCTATCGTCAATTCTTCGTACTCCCCTCACGGGTGAGACGATGGAGGCGCATGTGCAGATTTGCATCAGCCATTGACAGAGAAGCACTATTATTATTATTATTATTATTATTATTATTATTATTATTATTATTATTATTATCATTATTATTATTATTATTATTATTATTATTATTATTATTACTATTATTACTATTATTATTATTATTATTATTATTATTATTAGGTAGTACATAGGCCATCGGTCCTTTCCATGGGCTGATTGGTATAAAGCTCCTAGAGTAATGTTCTATGCCGTCACTTCCTTTATTCCACCGATTGGTGTGGAGACTTTCCTTATGGAATGGAGGACTGGATGCACATGGCCTTTTGGCTCAGCAATTGGCAGGAGATACACTATTATTATTATTATCATTATTATTATTATTATCCTTATCATTATCATTATCATTTATTATTATTATTATTATTATTATTATTATTATTATTATTATTATTATTATTATTATTATTATTAAGTGGCACCGCGATAGCCCAGTGGTTAAGGTCTACCATCTGGGACCTGTCGCCAGTTCGATTCCCGTCGGTGCCAGTATTTTCAAAGGATATTTTCTTTGAAAGTATTGGTCTGTCTGGAAGGCTTGGAGCTGCCTTGCGGGGGTGTCAGTAGAGCCTATCGTCAAATCTTCGTACTCCCCTCGCGGGTGAGACGATGGAGGCACATGTGCAGAAATGCATTCGCCATTGACTGAGAAGCACTGATATTATTATTATTATTATTATTATTATTATTATTATTATTATTATTATTATTATTATTATTATTAGGGAGTACATAGGCCATCGGTTCCTTTCCATGGGCTGATTGGTATAAAGCTCCTAGAGTAATGTTCTATGCCGTCACTTCCTTTATTCCACCGATTGGTGTGGAGACTTTCCTTATGGAATGGAGGATTGGATGCACATGGCCTTTTGGCTCAGCAATTGGCAGGAGATACACTATTATTATTATTATTATTATTATTATTATTATTATTATTATTATTATTATTCAGCCCAATGGCCTTACGGCGTTAAACTGTGATGGTAACTCAAAACCATTTGGTGGATGATGCTGGGGAGGAGGATCGTTGGGCGCCTGTCGAAGATCTTAAACTCCGCTATGCCGGTTGATAGCCCGTGGACCCAGCGGATACCAAATTGTTATGGGTGGGGTTTTGAGGTAGTTCTAGCAACCATGCTTGGTGTACGCACTTGCACATGCGGCAACGTTTTGCAAGAGGTTGCTGGGACTTCGGAATAACCTCGGCTAAGTGTAGTCTTGCCCTCAGGAGCTCCATCGGTGGCACCTATAATCAGTCGAGAGACTGACTAGGTGGGGATGGAGCACCTCGAACAAGGGCATGAGCCTCAGCTGCATCAGTCTTGCCCTCAGGAGCTCCATCGGTGGCCCCTATAATCAGTCGAGAGACTGACTAGGTGGGGATGGAGCACCTCGAACAAGGGCATGGAGGCTCATGTCCGGAAACGGATCGTGCCATCAGCTGCATCAGTATGCCTTAGAGGAAGTATATTATTATTATTATCATCATCATCATCATCATCATCATTCTTATTATGATTATTATTATTATTATTATTATTATTATTATTATTATTTAGGGAGTACATAGGCCATCGGTCCTTTCCATGGGCTGATTGGTATAAAGCTCCTAGAGTAATGTTCTATGCCGTCACTTCCTTTATTCCACCGATTGGTGTGGAGACTTTCCTTATGGAATGGAGGACTGGATGCACATGGACTTTTGGCTCAGCAATTGGCAGGAGATACACTATTATTATTATTATTATTATTATTATTTTGGACACCGTGATAGCCCAGTGGTCAAGTTCTACCATCTGGGCCCTGTCGCCAGTTCGATTCCCGTCTGTGCCACCAGTATTTTCATTGAACATACCGGTCTATTTCTGGACCAGTATTTTCATTGAACATACCGGCCCGTCTGGAAGTGTTGGAACTGCCCTTGCGGGGGTGTCATTAGAGCTTATCGTCAATTCTTCGTACTCCCCTCACGGGTGAGACGATGGAGGCGCATGTGCAGAAATGCATCAGCCATTGACAGAGAAGCACTATTATTATTATTATTATTATTATTATTATGATTATTATTATTATTATTATTATTATTATTATTACAAATGGACACCGTGATAGCCCAGTGGTCAAGTTCTACCATCTGGGCCCTGTCGCCAGTTCGATTCCCGTCGGTGCCACCAGTATTTTCATTGAACATACCGATGCGTCTGGACCAGTATTTTCATTGAACATACCGGCCCGTCTGGAAGTGTTGGAACTGCCCTTGCGGGGGTGTCATTAGAGCTTATCGTCAATTCTTCGTACTCCCCTCACGGGTGAGACGATGGAGGCGCATGTGCAGAAATGCATCAGCCATTGACAGAGAAGCACTATTATTATTACTATTATTATTATTATTATTATTATTATTATTATTATTATTATTATTATTATTATTAGCCATCGGTGGCCCCGATCATCAGGCGAGAGACTGACACGGGGGGGTGGAGGACCTCGAACAAGGGTATTGGAGGCTTATGTCCGTTGAGGATATGCCATTAGCTGCATCAGTACGCCTCAGATATAGTATTATTATTATTATTATTATTATTACTATTATATTTGGACACCGTGATAGCCCAGTGGTCAAGTTCTACCATATGGGCCCTGTCGCCAGTTCGATTCCCGTCGGTGCCACCAGTATTTTCATTGAACATACCGGTCCGTCTGGAAGTGTTGGAACTGCCCTTGCGGGGGTGTCATTAGAGCCTATCGTCAATTCTTCGTACTCCCCTCACGGGTGAGACGATGGAGGCGCATGTGCAGATTTGCATCAGCCATTGACAGAGAAGCACTATTACGATTATATTATATTATTATTATTATTACTGTTATTATTATGATTATTATTATTCAGCCCAATTGCCTCAAGGTGTTAAACTGTGACGCCAACTCATAACCCTTTGGTGGTAGATGCTGGGGAGGAGGGTCGTTGCGCGCGTAAAAGATCTTAAACTCCGCATATGCTGGTTGATAGCCCAGGACCCAGCAGACACCAGATTGTTATGGGTGGGGTTTCGAGGCAGCTCTAGCAACCGCGCTTGGTGTATGCACTTGCACATTCGGTGACGTCTTGCAAGAGGTTGCTGGGACTGCGGAATAAGCTCGGCTTAGTGCAGTCTTGCCCTCAGGAGCTCCATCGGTGGCCCCGATCATCAGGCGAGAGACTGACACGGGAGGGTGGAGGACCTCGAACAAGGGTATTGGAGGCTTATGTCCGTTGAGGATATGCCATAAGCTGCATCAGTACGCCTCAGATATAGTAAATCTGCCTTGGAGTGTTGACTGTGACATGTTTGAGGGAAATCCCGATGAAAAAACCTAGTCACACTTGCTAAACAGAGTTCCAGCCCAATGGCCTCAAGGCGTTAAACTGTGACGCCAACTCATAACCCTTTGGTGGTAGATGCTGGGGAGGAGGGTCGTTGCGCGCGTAAAAGATCTTAAACTCCGCATATGCTGGTTGATAGCCCAGGACCCAGCAGACACCAGATTGTTATGGGTGGGGTTTCGAGGCAGCTCTAGCAACCGCGCTTGGTGTATGCACTTGCACATTCGGTGACGTCTTGCAAGAGGTTGCTGGGACTGCGGAATAACCTCGGCTTAGTGCAGTCTTACCCTCAGGAGCTCCATCGGTGGCCCCGATCATCAGGCGAGAGACTGACACGGGGGGGTGGAGGACCTCGAACAAGGGTATTGGAGGCTTATGTCCGTTG
>WBZZ01002324.1:215000-217500 GCA_019918135.1 Paulinella micropora | reverse complement strand
GCGCGATCAACGACGATAACTGCATGCCCAACCCGTGTAAGAACGGTATGTGCGTAGACCTTGTCAACGATTACCGTTGCGACTGTCTGGACGGCTGGCTGGGTAAGAACTGTAGCGAAGAGGACGAAACCTTCTGCCTGGAGCGGTTCAAGCAGATATGTTTAGACTTGAATAGGAAGCCGTGCCAGGGGTTTAACATTAGCTGCGGGCCTTGCCTCAGCGGTTTTACGCCGAACCAGAGTAAAACAACAGGCAGTGGCTCAGCAGCCGTGGTCGGTCAGGTCGGTTCTTTGGTGAGCACGCCTCAAGGTATATCATAGCGCATGCTTGCATGTATGTTGGTATATAGTTTTACGAATCCACGTATTTATGTCAGGAAGTATTTAATGTAATGTAATTTAATGTAATGTAATGTAATGTAATGTAATTCAATGTAATTCAATGCAATGCAATGCAATGCAAGGCAATTTAATGTCATGTCATTTCATGAAACGTAATGTAATGTAATGTAATATGATGTAATGTAATGTACTGTAATGTACTGTAATGTACTGTAATGTACTGTAATGTACTGTAATGTACTGTAATGTATTGTAATGTACTGTAATGTACTGTAATGTACTGTACTGTACTGAACTGTACTGAACTCTAATGTAATGTAATGTAATGTAATGTGATCTGGTGTCATGTGATTTCACGTCATGTCACGTCATGTCATGTCACGTCATGTCACGTCACGTCATGTCACGTCATGTCACGTCACGTCACGTCATGTCATTTCATGTCATGTCACGTCATGTCATGTCATGTCATGTAATATATATATATATATATATATATATATGTATATGTATATATATATATATATATTATATATATATACATACATATATACATTATATGTATATATATATACATATATATGTATATATATGTATACATATATACAAATTATATATATGTATGTTGGTAGGGGATATGTGCGTCCCACCCAACGAGAAGACGACCATTGCCAATGTCACAGCTGTCAGGGCGGAGTGCTGGTGTCGTCTCTCTCTCTCTCTCTCTCTCTCTCTCACACACACACACACACACACTCTCTCTCTCTGTGTCTCTCTCTCTGTGTCTCTCTCTCTGTGTCTCTCTCTCTCTCTCTTCTCTCTCTCTCTCTCTCTCTCTCTCTCTCTCTCTCTCTTTCTCTTCTCTCTCTCTCTCTCTCTCTCTCTCCTCCCTCCCTCTCCCCCCCCCCCCCCCCCCCCCCCCTCTCTCTCTCTCTCACACACACACACATACACTCTGTCAGTCAGTCAGTCAGCCTGTCTGTCTGTCTGTCTGTTGTCTGTCTGTCTGTCTCTCTCTCTCTCTCTCTCTCTCTCTCTCTCTCTCTATATATATATATATATATATATATATATACATATATATATATATATGCGCTTGTGCGTGATGCGCATGTATGTCGTCTAGTATTTCTATTTTTCGCTGCTGTGGTTTTCTGCTGTGTTTGCGCAGGCTCTTAAAGATCTCGTTTCTGAATTACTGTTGGTACCTGTGGGCGATTCTTGGTTTTTGCTTTCTGGTAACAGACATATAGGCTCAGACAGACAGGCAGACAAGCAGGCAGACAAGCAGGCAGATAAGCAGGCAGGCAAGCAGGCAGACAGACAGGCAGACAGATAGTGCGGTTTTTCTGGGCTAATGATAGGTGATCTGCTTCTGCTTCTGCTGCATGTTATAGACTAATAGACACAGACAGACAGACTGATAGAAAGTGCACTTTGTCTGTTCTGATAATAGACGCTGCGGTTCCTGCTGCTGCATGCATGACAGGCGGATAGACACAGACAGACATGGACAGACAGACAGACAGACAGACAGTGCAGTTCATCTGATCTGATAGGTGATATGCTGCGGCTTCTGCTGCTGCATGAATTACAGACATATAGACACAGACAGACATGAACAGACAGACAGGCAGACAGAAAGTGAACTTTGTCGGGTCTGATGATAGTTGATATGCTGCTGCTTCTGTTGCTGCGTGCAATGCAGACAGATAGGCACAGACAGACATGGACAGGCAGACAGGCAGACATACCGTGCGGTTTTTCTGGTCTAATAATAGGTGATGTGCTGCTGTTTCTGTTGCTGCGTGCGTTACTATCGCAAATACCAATACATACGACGACAGGAAGAAAAGTCCAGACAAAGTCTGAGCAGGTATGTATGTATGTATGTATGTATGTATGTATGTATGTATGTATGTACGTATGCATGTATGTAGTGTATGTAATGTATGTAATGTATGTAATGTATGTAATGTATGTAATGTATGTATGAATTTACGTATGTATGTATGTATGTATGTATGTATGTATGTATGTATGTATGTACGTATGTATGTATGTATGTATGTACGTATGTACGTATGTATGTACGTATGTATGTATGTATGTATGTATGTATGTATGTATGTATGTATGTATGTATGTACGTATGTATG
>WBZZ01002324.1:197500-207500 GCA_019918135.1 Paulinella micropora | reverse complement strand
TGCATGTATGTATGTATGTATGTATGTATGTATGTATGCATGTATGTATGCATGTAGTACCCCTATGGGTATGGCTCCCGAGCGGTGGCAGAGGAACAGAGGCGCCATCATGGTAAATTTTCGAAAAGTTTATGGTGTGTATGTGCATTTGTCAGTGTGTGTGTGTGTGTGTGTATGTGTGTAGGTATGTTTATGTGCGTCTGCATGTGAATGTATACACACACACACACACACACATATATATATATGTATATATATATATACATAGTGTGTGTGTGTTACACACACACACACACGTATATATATATATGTAAATATATATATATATATATATATATATATATATATATATATATATATAGTGTGTGTGTGTGTGTGTGTGTTTGTTTGATTGCAGGTTCACCGAATCCAGACGACCCTGCGCTCAGTTTCCGTGAGGACGACCAAAACGACCAAAACGAGCTACCCATCACTTGAGTACACTTACTCATAGATCGCATGCATGCATGTACATACGACCCCCTCGCATGTACATACGACCCCCTCGCTTAGTTGCAATATTAATATTTAGACCAGAACGATGCACGCAAGGTAACAAACATCAATAATGTTGTAGAGATTTTTATATATTTCTTTGAGTCGAAGACGATGCAGATGCGTTACATATTCAGCATACCAAACTTGCTTTTTTATGCAAATACTTTTAATATTATCCCTTTTCAAATTGTCTGTACAGTTAACGACGTGAATTTTTTTACACTATGAACTTTTAATACAATGTAAGAGAATACTTGCCACTACTTTTTCGTTGTTGCAAAGTGTTTTTACGCAAGCACTTTTTTTAATATATGTTAGTAAAATTTCTTTACGTTATGAACAACATTTTCGGCCCGCAGGCATATACCTCCCGAGCTAACTTTTTTTTTTTTTTTTTTTTTTTTTTTTTTTTCGTTTTTTTCCGTGTATACAGTTGATTTTTTTTTTCGTGTGTTCGTTCGTTAGTTCGTTAGTTCCTAATTGTTAGACCACTATTGTTAATATAATGACCTATGGTAGCTACACTACATCAATAGCAGTATTACAGCTTTAATAAGAAAAGGCGCGAACAGGACACGCCGCGTAAGTTGACTGGCCGGATCGTAAGTAATGGCTCTACCGACACTGTTACTCTGATACGGCCGGTCCTCAACTATTATTAATACTTAAGATTATAGTTCCAACACTCCCACTGGAACAAAGTAAATTAACATGTAAGTTACTGCCGGTCCTATAAAAGTTACGCCACCTACTACTATTTTATGAAACATGAGAAAGCACAAACTCAAAACATATACCCTTACCCTCACACTCTCCGAGAAGTAATGTCTGGCTTGGCTACACTTCTATCCACAGCGAGTATGCATCACTGAATTAGAATACATGCAAGGCAGCTGGCCTGTGGTATAGTCGGGCCTACCCAACTTGAACGAGAAGAGGATTATTTCCCTACTCTCCCTACCTCGCGTATGAGTAAAGGGGACATGTAATAGATTTATATATATAGATCTCCCCTCTTCCTCCTCTCCCCTCTTCCTCCTCTCCCCTCTTCCTCCTCTCCCCTCACCTTCCTCCTCGCCCCTCACCTTCCTCCTCTCCCCTCTTCCTCCTCTCCCCTCTTCCTCCTCTTCCCTCGCCGGTCCTCCTCTCCCCTCTTCCTCCTCTTCCTCCTCAGCCTGAGTCTTCCTCCTCTCCCCTCTTCCTCCTCTCCCCTCACCTTCCTCCTCTCTCCTCTTCCTCCTCTCTCCTCTTCCTCCCCACTCCTCTTCTCTCCTCTTCCTCCTCTCATCTCTTCCTCCTCTCATCTCTTCCTCCTCTCTTCTCTTCCTCCCCTCTTCTCTTCCTCCCCTCTTCTCTTCCTCCCCTCTTCTCTTCCTCCCCTCTTCTCTTCCTCCCCTCTTCTCTTCCTCCCCTTTTCTCTTCCTCCCCTCTTCTCTTCCTCCCCTCTTCTCTTCCTCCCCTCTTCTCTTCCTCCCCTCTTCTCTTCCTCCCCTCTTCTCTTCCTCCCCTCTTCTCTTCCTCCCTCTTCTCTTCCTCCTCTCTTCTCTTCCTCCTCTCTTCTCTTCCTCCTCTCTTCTCTTCCTCCTCCTCTTCTCTTCCTCCTCTCTTCTCTTCCTCCTCTCTTCTCTTCCTCCTCTCTTCTCTTCCTCCTCTCTTCTCTTCCTCCTCTCTTCTCTTCCTCCTCTCTTCTCTTCCTCCTCTCTTCTCTTCCTCCTCTCTTCTCTTCCTCCTCTCTTCTCTTCCTCCTCTCTTCTCTTCCTCCTCTCTTCTCTATCCGTCTGTTATGTTTTATGACCCCTACCCTCTCGGACATCATAAGGTAATCAAAAGCACACATGCATTACAAATGATAAAGCAAAAGACAGCATTTGGATTAGCCAAAGTTAAAATGATTCAGCCGAGGGGACTAATTCACCCTGTCCTACCCTGTCAAGATAGAGGAAAGATGATGTATTATTTATGTAATAAGTGTGGAAAGGAAAACTTACAGGACAAATGCCAGCACGATGACACAGAGAGGGCACTCACAGGCACTTGGGCGACACCACTCATTTAAAGCAATGGAAAAATGTTATAATATCATTAAAGTTTATGAGGTGTGGCACTGGGAACAACAAACAACAACCCTATTCAAAGACTACATAAAAACCTTTCGACAAGTAAAGCAAGAGGCAAGTGGCTACCCGTCAAATGTGGAAACGGAGGAACAAAAAGAAAATTACATAAAGGACTATGAGGAAAAGATGGGTATTAAGTTGGATAAAAGCGAAATAGAAAAGAATGAAGGAAGGAGGGCAGTCGCAAAACTATGTCTGAATTCTCTGTGGGGAGAGTTTGGACAACAAAGCAACAAGACACAGACGACAATCGTCAGGAGGAAGGCAGAATTATACAAAATACTAAATGACAAAGACATAAACGAAATCTCAATTAATATGATAAATAAAGAATGCCTTGAACTATCCTACAATCTACACCCCGAAAAAGTTTCAGACCCCTACAACACAAACATATGTGTGGCTTTATTCACAACAGCACACGCACAAATGAGATTGTATGATATGATGGATAGATTGGGAGACAGGGTATTATATCATGACACAGACAGCATAATATATTCAGTTGATGAAAAACAAGGACAGACAACAATACCGACAGGCGACTTATTAGGACAATGGACAGACGAACTAATAGACAAAAACACAAAAGTAAGCAGAAAGATAACTACATTTGTGGTTTCGGGGCCAAAGTCCTACGGCTACATACTAAACGACGGCACAACAAAAATGAAACTGAAATGCTTCTCAATGAACTACGACACTTGCAGGAAACTGAACTTGGTAAATATGTTTAGTGTGATAAGCAATGGTCTGGGAATAAAGGACGAAGAACTATCAAAGAAAGCATATGAGGAATTAGAAGCATTATTGGAGACAGAAGGAGAAAAGCACATAGCAAAGAATGTGGCTGAGAATGGAAATGTAGCAATACACAACCACAGCAAAATTACGAGGAACAAAAAAGACAAAACGATTACTTCCGAACATTTGAAAAATATATTTTCACTTACTTACACAAAAAGAGTAATACAGCCGATTAAAGAGAACCATATCTCTACACTGCCTTACGGATTTTAAAGGCAAAAGTCAAAAGGTAATTAATTTTTTTCAATAAAATCTTTTTACCAGTCTATATAGACCAATGACCACCCTCACCAGACTATGTGAGAAGTTTGAGAAACTCTCTATTGAAAATAAAAAAGAAACATTTTCTCTTACCGATGTTAAAAAGATAATTACTGACGAAATCCAAATGATTGAAAATGCACGGGCAGGCAAACCAAGGGATATTTTTCCATTTGGTAAGTATCGCGGGAAGAAAGTTCAAGATATCGCGCTTATTGATAAGCCATATCTTGAATG
Organism: Paulinella micropora; assembly: GCA_019918135.1. NCBI lineage: Eukaryota > Cercozoa > Imbricatea > Euglyphida > Paulinellidae > Paulinella > Paulinella micropora. The sequence goes on along the minus strand of WBZZ01002324.1, from coordinate 203,541 downwards.
GGTTATGAAACAGCCGTGGTTTGAGAAATTTACAGACATTACAAGTGAAGTAAAAAAATATATTTGATAAAAATTATTTTATGGTATATATTATATAAGATGACCGACCTTAACACAAAACAAGACTATTTGAACGAAATTGAAAAATGGAACATTGACAGCGAAATAAAAAAGCCAACACTTAAATGGACTAAACCTGACATTGTTTCTTTCTATGAGCAATACAACTAAACATTCGCCCAACTAGGGGGTATCAGCTTTTCCGAAATTTTTTCAAGACTTTTAGGAACTTTCAGAAAACTTGTGCAAATGAATGGGAATTCAGTATTTAGTTACAGAACATAATAAAATGATATTAAAACATGTTTTTATTAATAGTCAACCACTTGGACTTCACCTCCGGATGTGGACCGAAACCGGTCTGACACTATAATTTTTCTACTTTTGTTTCATGCCGGCGACGACGAGACCATGCTGGAAACAAGCGACAACCATGCACACTTTGCTTTCATTGTTTTGTTTTATTTGTTTTTAGCATTTTCCTACATTATGAGCTGCTTTTACCTTTAAAAATTTCCTGCCGCCCGCTGTGGGAGGGGGATTCACGTTTGGGGGGGGGGGGGGGGTTTGTGTGATGTGAAGGTTACATCCACCATGCACAACCTGCTGCGTTAATTTGTTTTGTTTGATTCCTAAGTATTTCTATTAATAATATTCAGAAATATTTATTTTACATAGTGTAATTAGCTACAGATGGGGTGGAAAGGCTAGGGTGACACACACAGGGGGGGGAGGGGGGGAAGGATAAGATGTCAGTGTGGCTACCACAATAAAACTATCAATAAATCTATTTAAATACATGCAAACGTAATTATAAACGCAAAATATAGAACTACTAGTAAGCAATACTAGGGCGGAAAGAGGGGGGGGGGGGTACATTCGTATACATACTATTACTACGTATACGTGATGTCTGGACGAGACATTGCTGCCGTTGCTTCAATGACGAGGCGAAATCAATGGGTCATCCTCATAAAAACTAACATCACTAGCGACCGGCCAATTGCATAACTCACAAACGTCGCCACCTTCTTCGTTTTTGTAAGAACAACATGGGCAAGTCCACGGATTCGGGCCTGGCTGATTCGCTCCTTGCATCTCACTGCCCCTGCGTTGAGATTGCCGAGCTTGCTTAGAATCCGCTGAATTTCGCGCACGCTTGCGTCCACGTCCACCCGCAGCCCGACGTGCGCGGCGGCGTCCGCGCTGACGGCATGCTTGGCGTCTTCGCATGATGGGACTTCCGTCTGAGCCATCATGTTCATCTACAGTAAATATATAAGTTATATAATGCATTTTGATGAAACATATTTGATAATACCATGGATGGATGCTCAGACGATGGATGAACAGACGATGAGTCGGACGATGAATGATCAGATGATGAGCTGGATGAATCCTCAGAGGACGGGTTCTCAGACGAAGCTGGTTCTGCAACACCCACGACTTCCTCCTCTAATCCACATTCACAGACTTGGAAATGATTCCATGCTTGATCAATGAGTTGCGCCTTCTTTAACTGTTTGCGGTTGGAGTCTTGCTATGAAACACCAGGACTTTAACTCGCTGACTACTATCTGGCTCGATGCAAATTGATCCTTATGATGTGACGATGTTAGCAAAGTGAAAACTTTTCGCCAAGGCTCAGACGCATTTGCAAAGGCCAAGTCCTGCTCCTTCTTTTCTTCGCTAGTAAGCTGCCTTGCTCCACGCCATCGTGGGTGAGCAGGAGGACGTCTATCGTTGACAAAATACGTGCGAGACAAAGAAAGGAGCTCATCAGGTGTTAAATGAGTAAGGGCGTCTATTTTTTCCTTACGTTCAGGAGCCAGTTCACTGGCAGCTCATCAATGAGTCGAAATTCTACTTTCCATTCCTTTCCTTTTGCATCAAGACAGGACATGTGAGCGGGGCGGCCGGGCAGGTCACCTTCAAAATATTCGCCATCAACTTCCACCCTCGTCAAGTTTCCTTTGGCTAACATTTCTTCCACATGCGCTCGCTCGTCCTGCCCTAGGTACTTCGTAGCTAAAGAGTGAATATCTTTCTTTAAGCGAGGGTTGACGAAATACCCGACAGGAAGCTTCCGAGGCATGTCAGTCGCTGTCATACATAGCACAATATAGATGATTCGTGATCGGGTGGGTTTGGGAAAGGGGGGGAAGGGGGATTTCTGATGAAGTAGTGTTACCGGGGCGTCCGACAAACAAGTGAATTGGTTCTCCGTTTGGATCATCACTGACACCATGAAAAGTCTGTGCATCTCCCCAAGTAGCGATTTCTACAGTTGGCAAAGCGTCAGGGTCCTTCTTGGTGATTCGGTAGGCTAAAGGCTTGTTGTACTGCTTGAAGCTTTTGTTCATACATGGACTGAAGTGCGTCATCCAATCGTAATTACATCCCAGAACGACCAGCACGTGTCTCGTCTTGTGCTGCTTCTTGAATGCAATAATGAGCTTCAATAAAGCTTGCGCTATGTTGGTTGTTAGGAAGGTACTCTTCCATCCAATGTCCATGACTCGGAATTCCTGATCATCACCGTCATGCCCATGCCCAGGAGGCTTACGATGTGACTCTACTTGGAAACGGATCCCCTGTCCACGACATTAAGACCAAGAAAGCCCAGCATCGCCCACGCGGTGTTATCCCCAGCGCCGTCCCACTCAAGATATAATTTCCAAGCTGGCATAGTGCGAGGATTCCAAAGCTCCCAATGTAAAAGTGCAGCAAGCATGGTAATATTGCTGTTCGCACCGTGTTCAACAGCACCTTCGAGGTAGGTGAGAATGAAGTGTGTATCGGTCGTGTAGCAGGTATTAATACCCATGCAAAGTCTAAAGACCATTTTTCCTTTGAAGTCTTTGGCGGCACGACGGCATGATGGGATTGTCACAGGCGGCTTCATGTCTGCGGATATGACAGTCGCAGCAAAGTCTGCTGGCGCTCCCTTCTTGCGCTGCATGCTTGCAACGCGGCACGCCCTGTGAATCTTATGATGATAATTGTTACGGCTGCGCCATCGCTGAGCTTCCGCTTCACTCTTGAAACCTTGAGCATGCTGAGCAGTAAGCTCCGTGCAGATCTCACATTTTGAAAAGTCTCCATCTGGAACATAAACATGTAAATTGATTAATAGTATTAGAAATAGTACTAAGGTCTGAGATATTAATGCATACATACTATAATAGTTATTAGTACCTCTGACAAACTTGACGTTAGAAAAATCCGCGCGCCAAACTTTGTTGATAGTGTCGTCTGTCGGAGGAGCATCTGGATCAACTCCTTGAGAGCAACTGAACCGGAGACACATATCCTTCCAATTGTCCTTGACATACTGCTGAACTCCAGCGTCCTGAGCCATTTGTTGCATCCTCCATATACCATCGCTGCAGATCTCCGAATAACTCGTTGTGAATTTTTCACAAAGCAAAACTGCTACCAAATCTTCCGTCTCAGGAGTCGCTGATGATTTTTTGGCAAACACCTTCATATTGTTTGCCAGAAGCTTGTGTGCTCGTGACAAAAATGCGTTACTGATGCCGTTGATGCGCTGCCAAGCTGCTCTGCAGACCGGCTCCGTCTGGTACATATATTGAAACGATCCATTTTTCGTTTGAAAAGTTTCAAGCTGGGAAGCTGTTCAAGTGTAAAGCTCACCCAAGGAGGATGAAGCATTCTTCGCTCGCGCATGTAGAACATCACGTGTGTCAATGAACGCGTAACACTTCCACTTTTGACAGCACACAGACTTTACTTCCCTATTCAGGTCGGCGAAGGTCATCCCCAACAGTTTCTGAAGCGCGTGCGGTCTCTGCAACTTTACGACCCCTTTGGTGCGGCCTTTCATTCTGTATGGACGTGTAGGATTCTTGCGTGGTCTGCTTACAGGAACTGGCAACAATCTCATGATGTTATACAGCAGCTCATGAGATTCCATCAACTCGTCTATGTTGTATGTAATACTTGATCCTTCCGCATTATCCACGTCGACCAGAGGAGGAAGCCATCTAGGATCGATAGATTCAGGACCGCAATTCGAATCAGTATCTGACACATCGTCGTCGATGTTCTAAACAAGCAAGATTGACATTATAGCAACTTCCGCGATGCAAGCAAGCAAAACAAAAATATAGTGTTACCAAAGAGCCTGTGGGACCATATAGTCTCGAGCTGTCGCAGCCACTACTATCTCCTCTTTTGAGAGGAATACTGTGTGGCTCCTCCCTCTTATCGACGTTAGCATCGACGTCAGTGCCAACAACCTAGAAATGAGAAATTTCTTAGACTAATAGTCATTGACAAGTTCATTTATTTATTACCTTTTTATTACTAGAGCTTGATGTTTCTGTGACAACTGTGATGGTGGAGCTCTCCCTGCGCAGAAAAGTCTTTCCACTATCCGAAATTGAAGACACGCTGTTAAGAAGCTTGATTTTCTCCTCGGTTGTAATAGATGATGACTTTGACAGCACTCGCGTTTCATCAGAACTAATACTGCGAACTGATCCTAGAAGCGCAATCTTTGCTTCATGCTGCAACGAAATCGATTTCAGGGGAAGCGGATGTTCTTGTTCAGGGACTATAAAACACAGAGGACCGTTGTCAGTCTCGTAAACAAACACTGGAATTTTAGCTCCTTCCTTAGCCAAATGTTGCAACCAGACCGGGTGTGCATCGGATGGTAGCGTAGCAATGTCTCGATCCGGATTAGGCGTGTAATGAAGTAAAATCTCTTGATCTTTAGCTATAGCCGTGCTAACCATCACTATCGGAGTCCCCTTGCTGACCTGCAACAATATTCATGCAATAATCCAATTTATGCACGCGTGTATTATGCATTCATGAATGAATATAAGACAAAGTTATAATATGGCGTGAATGTATGTAACTACTAACCTATACTGCGTCATAATTTACCTTCACGTTTGGCCTGCAAATGTCCTCGTCCAGCTTGTTGGACCCTTGCGCTGAAGAGTTGATCAGATGCTTAGCATTCCTGCTCGATTGGTTGAGAAATGTAATTGGGTGCATGCCTGTTTGCAGGGAACTCCCAATTTCATTGTAAAATGATCTGAAAATGCAGCGCGATCCTTAACATGTAAAGGCTGTCCTCCCGGTTCAAGTAGCCCAAGCTGGAATGAAGGAGGAAGGTATTTATCAGCAAAAACTCCGTAACCACCACCACGGTGTGCTACATATATGGGCGCCTTGGCAGCCCTCAGCATGCCTCGTCTAGCGGGAGAAGGAGAAGAAGAAGAAGAAGAAGAAGAAGAAGAAGAAGAAGAAGGAAGAAGAAGAAGGAAGAAGAAGAAGAAGAAGAAGAAGAAGAAGAAGAAAGAAGAAGAAGAAAGAAGAAGAAGAAAGAAGAAAGAAGAAGAAGAGAAGAAAGAAGAAAGAAGAAGAAGAAGAAGAACAAGAAGAAGAACAAGAAGAAGAACAAGAAGAAGAAGAAGAAGAAGGAGATCAAGAAGAAGAAGAAGAAGAAGAAGAAGAAGAAGAAGAAGAAGAAGAAGAAGAAGAAGAAAAAAAAAAGAAGAAGAAGAAGAAGAAGAAGAGGAAGAGGAAGAGAAAGAGGAAGAGGAAGAGGAAAAGGAAGAAGAAGAGGAAGAAGAAGAAAAAGAAGAAGAAGAAGAAAGAAGAAGAAGAAAGAAGAAGAAAGAAGAAGAAGAAGAGGAGGAGGAGGAGGAGGGGAGGAGTAGGAAGAAATGTATGTATGTATGTATGTATGTAAGAAGAAAAAGAAGAAGAGCTTAGTTAGGAGAAGAAGAAAAAGGAGGAAAAGAAGAAGAAGAAGTAGGACGAGGAAGTAGTAGTAGCAGTAGTAACCGTAGTAGTAATAGTACTATTAGTATACGTAGTAGAGTAGTACTGTACGTTTGACAAAAATTCATGCAGAGTTTTCTCCACAGAGTATTTTATGTTAAAAAAAAGAACCCCATTCCCGATCCTTCTGGACCTTGGAAGGATCGGGAATGGTACTT